>VMBQ01002864.1:24580-67404 GCA_007657795.1 Dreissena rostriformis | reverse complement strand
CAAACTACACTTTTTGAAACGTTTTACGAAATCGAATGACTGCTCGGAGTGATTTCTTTAATTCCTCTTGATGTTTCCAATTGTAGCGTTATTCGATCTGAACAATGACGCTAACACATAGATAAAGTTTCCATTTTATTTTGCTCCATAAAATGACATTTTGGCCCAAGCAATTAACAACATGGTGAAGATGGCTGGGTAATTTAATACATAACTTGTAATAAGGCCGGGCCACACCATGAAATTGTAAAATAATTTTCTCAAATGTTAACTAGCTTTAGGCTATTACGTCACATGATCCTGATTGTAACTTCAGTACCGCACTGATTTGTTTTAAATTTCCTTAGGGTGATAATTATGGCTTTTGCAACTGATTCCTTCTTGTTGCTGTTGCTACCAATTCACTGACTCGGAACAGACCGAAATATGCCAGAATAAACATTGCATTAAATAGAGAGTGCTCGAAGTCATTATAACACACTTCCGTCAACTGCGAGTCAATAACCGTCAGCAACTTCCGAGTGATTGGCACCCGCGTATCTACCGTATTTCTTGACATAAAACAACCTTCAAGCATTTTCTGAACCACAAAAACTTAACTTATATCATACCAAACCATATATATATGAATATAGCTGAACCCTAATATGTAGCTCTTGATAGATTTAGGTGATAGACCCTTTTAAAAACAATAGGCTACAAAGAGAACGACATGGTGTTGATCCGCCGCGGGTCGAAATACATTAAGAGAGCAAGCTTTAAATATGTGTAAAAAAAAACTTTAATGTGTGTTATGCCTGCGATACAACTTAAACTAATGTGTTGTACAGGTTTGAGACACTGGGACAAAGACGACGACATGTGGGTGGAGCATGCACGCTGGTCACAGAACTGCACTTTCCTCATACAGAAAAAGGGACAAAACTTTGTGGACCTTGTTCAGCTGGCGGTATACATTTTGCATGTGTTCGTTTTTGTCAATATATCTCTTTTAATTGTATGGAGAATAAATTCAGTTATCTGAAAAATGAAATATGAATTTACTGTATTTGATGCAGAGATGTGTGAACATTACAATAAATTCCTTTCCTAACTTGGAGATAACAGACAAGCCACTTGTGTACCTGTGTCATAAAACAACGTTCACTTGATCGTAGGAATTGTAAATACAACACTCAACTTTTAAGACATAAAATCGCATATACATGTTTTGTCACTTTGCTTGATTAGGTTAAATCTTGAAAGAAGAAGGTTACCCATTTTATGTGTTGCTTGTGATTTTTCTATCTTCACCTTTTCTTCTTTCAATTCATTTTAGGTTGCAAATCTGGATGACTCGGGTAATGATTTATTTATAATAGACATCTTCTGAATTATAGAATGTGCAATTTTCTATAAACAATTCATATTAAACCAAAATATTTGAAAATACGTAATTGGGCATATCTGAAATGTATTATACATGCAAAAGTGTTTGCTTTATTTGATTATAGTAAAATTAAGGACAATGTGCATTTTTTCTTCCGAGTTTTCAAACTAACGAACGGCTAACAATGATTAAGGAAACAATGTCACTAATCGAAACATGTTGATACTCCATTTAGTATTCTCTACACAACATCAATTATTGAATACTAGTATATTAATACAATGATCACGTATTTTACAATAATGGCACACGTTTAATTCACATAAACTATTTAAAACTGTTTAATTGTATATGTATTGTTATATATTTCAATTATGTTTTTATTATGTAAGTACAATATGTGTCTCCATGTCATATGAGTGTAAGAGCACTGTAGATTCCCATTTCTCAAGTTATATTGTAGGTTTGTTGTTGTTGTTTTTAAATATTAATTCATTTAAATTATAATATATGGGCTCGATCTGTAATGTATTTCATTTTCGTGACTTATAAAATGTATTTAACAATTATAAAACATTAAGTCAGAAAAGGCGTAATGGTTTTATATCAGATCAATCATCCAACGTTCTGTACAAGAACCTCGTCAGTGAAGCTGCCCAGAAAGTTTTGGATCAGTCTGAATACACCCCGCAACAAATAAAAGATGCCGTTGTTGCAATGTTAGCCATTGACAGTAAGAATATTTTAGTTAAATTATTGTTATAATTGTCGTAACATGTACAAACACATTACATTGTTGTTTGCATGTTTATCACATGTGAATGCATGTTTCATCATACATTTCTGTTGAAGGCAACACCATCGTAACAGTAACGTCACTAAAACTGAAGATTGCTGAGGAGTTAAATGCGAATGGAACCAACATTAAACACAGTCTTGAAGTGGGACATGCTGAAGAGCCACCTGTTGCCAATTCTCTTGGCCACAATGAACCATCAAACGGTAAATGGAATAATTTGTTTAATGTACTTTTCGTTTGTAAACGTTTAAAACAGAGTGCGACTGATATTATTTTTGCTATTTTTAAACGATATCAAACGCATAATTGTAATCCTCTCCAATATCATCAGTTCCCGACCTTCATGGGCTACTATTACCAACCTTATCACTCAAGCCCTGAATACATGTACTTACCCATACAATCTTTGAAACTTCTCTTTACTGCTTCCACATTATCATTACTCTTAATCATAAACATTTTTGATAGCGTTTAGCAAAACACGATGCTCGTAGTCATTGAACAGTCTGTAATGTAAGACGGTGTAAACATTAGTTCTGACACACAAGTTACATCGGGAAATATTTGGCTTTCCATTGATGGTATATGCTTTATGCTTACATTGATTTAAACACATTTCACAAATCTACAAGCCGAATAAGCTTCAGCTGTTTGGACTAATTATAGTAGCTTATGTAGTTGGCCACATCTGATAGGTAATTGTAAGGTTTAGTTTTAGATCAGATTTTTGAAGTAACTGGCATCCATGACCATTACATTGCAGTCCCACATGAACCTCTTTTAACACTTCTTTTTCACTGAAAATAAAACACTGTTCTTCTGTCATAACAAACAAAGTGATATTTGCACACACAATAATGTTGTATTTTTGATGTGTTGCAGTTGCTGCTCATGGTAAGTCCACCACTGATTAAAGAGCTTAATTTTAAATTTATTTTCTAATGCAATGCTTCAATACAGTAACCTTCATTAAATCTCTAATTTCTAGAACCTTTTTAGACTGTGTTAATATTGCCTACCAACTTTTTATAGTACACTGTTTTTTAAAGCGACGAACAATTGGAACACCAAAGCACCACGCAGTAGAGCATGCTACGGCTGCGGCCGGGGGAAGGGGGGTCAGACAGCGGGAAATATTATATTTTTTTGTTCGGAGCATAACTTTTTTCAGCATAGAAGAAATTTCGATTTGCTATTTCTTTCAGATCCAGAAGATATCAAACAGGAAAATGAGCAGCTAAAGGAGCAGACACTGTGCAAAGTGTGTCTTGACAATATCGTCAGTATCGTGTTTCTTCCATGCGGCCACCTTGTCACTTGTGCAGATTGTGCACCTGCTCTGAGGAAATGCCCCATTTGTAGGGCCGATGTCAAGGGCACTGTTCGTACCCGTATGAGTTAAATGACTTCAGTTTGTTCGTAATAAAACAAGTACAGCCGAATTTGTTATAAACAACACGAATTGAAACATAATCAGGATTAAGAAGACCCATACCAATTAACCCAGTAAGGAAAACAATATAACTATCTTCATTATTATTACCATGTGTGAGACACAATGACTATTAAGATAACTGCAACCATTTTGATCAGAAACATAATTAAACGAGTTAATTATTGTATTGATGAATCATAAACGTTAAGGCATTATTATACCTCACATGATCGGTTCCATTTTAAATGTTCATAAATCCGTCCTCGCATAATTGTGATGTTGCATGACGTTAGAAAGTCATTTATCTTGATCGGGCTATAATGTGTGCGGAGTCAAAAATTGGAAACCGGTTAAAAAAAATTCCACTGAAGCCCTCACCAAAACTTGGAGCTACTGTGATACTCCACTGATGATTTTGCTAACTATTGTGATACTTTACACATGGTCTTGCTAAGCCATTATTATATTCCACGGATCGTTTTTCTAACAACAAGATACCATGGTAAGGCCAATTTGTGAATTGTTTTTGAATAGAGCATCATTTTAATAAATGAGCATAGCTTAATAATATAGGCAGACGGACATTTTATTCAAGACTTGTACATAGTTCGTCGAATAAACACATACATTTATAAAGAATATGTCATCATGATAGGACATTCATATTTCAGTATTTTGCGAAGAAAAAAAAAAACGAAAAAAAAAACAACAGTTAGGAAAAAGTTGTTAAGTTAACATAAATGAACATACATTTTCTATAGTGGAGATGAGCACTTATTGAATATGCATTTGGATTTGCAAAGCATATGTATACAGACGTGGTTAATAATTTTTAGATGAATACAATGAATATGCATTTGAATTTGCAAAACATTTGTATACAGACGAGGTTTACAGTTTTTTTGTAAATAAATACAATAATTATTTGCTCTAAATATATTTAGACACATCTAACAATTTTAAAATAAATACCATTAACGTTTGCTGCAATTGATTAATACTAATAATTATTACATTTAAATTCATACATGCATAAATCAACAAACCTAATTTGTGTCCGATATATCACGAATATATCAAATAATACAATTTGTATCATCGTAGTTCTATTATATTTTAAACGAAGACACGTTATATTTTAAGGAAATACATAAATGAAAAATAACCCATGTAATAAACAAAAAACAATATGTAAATAATTTCAAACTGGAATAACCAATAACTATTATGATAATGTATTTGGATGTGATGTTAAACTCAGCGGGTTTCTTTTCAAACAAAAAGGAATATGTGTATTATAGCGACAAATATATCCAGAATGTTGGAAGAGTGTGTTTGTATATTTAACCAATTCGACTGAATTCTTTTACTTGCATGATTTACTTTATAGTCGTATTTCTATTTTGTCATAATATGTTGACGGTTATACTCTGTGTCCTATATACTTAAGGGGAATACGACATGGAAAATGACCAAAGGGGAACAGTCGCGTCACCTTATGGTGACAGCACTTATTTTTTCGGAGTTCGTTCTTTCTGTGAACCATTCAAATTTATATGAAGTCTTTTAATTGAAGTGTAGTGAAGATGTTTTCTCTTTTTTCATTCTTTTTGTCAACATTTCGATTTTATGTGAAGTCCATTTTTAATGTGTGTGCAGTGTTGTTTGTTCCTTTGTATTGTTAGTGTGCGTCTTTGTAACCAGTTTGTGCATTAGAGTTGAACCATTTCCTTCAAACTAAATCTCATGAACAGTCTGGCAGAGGTTCATGAAATTTCAGAGGAATGATCTTCAAAAATGTTTTATTTGTTCCAGTCCACAGCTGCTGTTCACCAGAGCCATAATAGATTTCAAAGGTTGCGAGTTGCTTAACGATTATTTGTTTGTACATTCTTCTTTTTGCCATGTCCAAGAATTACGAATTGCGTAACGATTATTTGTTTGTTCATAATTACTTCTTTTTTTCACATGTCCAAGAAATGCGAGTTGCGTAACGAATATTTGTTTGCATTCTTTTTGCCAATTTAAAGAATTACGATTAGCGTAACGATTATTTGTTTGTTCATACTTCTTTTTGACATGTCCAAGAAATGCGAGTTGCGTAACGAATATTGTTTTCTATTCTTCTTTTTTCCGTGTCAAATAATTACGAGTTGCGTAATGCTTATTTGTTTGTACACGCTTATTTTTGTCAAAGACCTAGTTTAAAAAACCACTGCCATCTTTTCTCTCAGCAGACTCAGAAATGGTATGATTCACTGTTTAAAACTTAGCTATATACTGGGTCTCATTGTTTAAGGGTTCGCTGCACTGTGCCCATACCAGGGTGCCAGTATACAGCAGTTCAATACCCCAGATTGGGTGAGGTAGGAGGGCTGAGTAGGGTCAGGGGGAGAGTAAGGTTAAGGGTGAATAAACTAGGTCATTTATGTATTTCTAGTGTAGTTTGCAGTGCTTGAATAGAAGTGATGACGCATTATTTATTTGGCGTCGAATTAAGCGATTTGTAATATACATATTTACAGGTCATTTATTTACTTATCATGTTACTTCACTTATATAGATCTAGTAACACAGTAGTATATACTAAGATTGTCTCGGGTTAAGTACAACCATTCAGACGGTACGTTGCCTATTTGCTGAAACAGTGTTTTCCAATAAAAAAAAACACGGACTCCTTTTACTACTACAAAGCCGAAACTCACTGATACTTTTTGAGCATATTTTAGTATTTGTATGTTCCGTTATGTGTTTTAAATTTTGCTGCTTTTGCGGTGTATGTTTTATTATGATTATCTAGATGAGCTGTACTTATGAAATAAACTATATGTTATGTGATAAGTAGATTATTTCTTCAATATGCCCTTTTAGCCCAATAAAATATATTTCGCTTGCTTACTTACACTAGAAGCCACATGTAAGGCTATCTTGATGAAACTTGGTCACAATGTTCATCTTAACGATGTATTTTAATTGAGGCTATCTTTGCAACACGGCCACGTGCGTCCTTAATCTATATATTACCAACTAAAATTGAGAAAAACCTTATATTGTTTTTATACTAAAGAAGTATGTCGTCAGCATATCATATACAATTCATTGAAAAGTATGTGGTCGTTTAGTGACATTAATCTTATTATGGGTTGTTTGTTCCAAAATGGATTGTATCTACCTTGGATTTTGTATTACGATTGCGGCAAACATCGGCTTCTCTATGTAACCACAATTTTATTACATCAGCAGTCTAGACAGAACAACTCTGTTGATTCGTTGTCATCCATTTTCGGTCGAATTAAGTGCTAAAAGCAGTAGCAACCGACAACGTTTTGGGCAATCTCTTGCACGACGGTTACATTACATTCACATGTATGTGAAAGCATGGAACGACAACTCTGCGTGGAGATTGCGTTTTGGGCCGTTTCTTATGCGGGCTTTAATTTTTGTTTGCGAGAGATACCAGAATTTACACAAACTCCTCGCAGCTATTATTTCTCCCTCAAATTATAAATAACGTGTCTTTTTCTTGAAGAAGGCCAAAATATTGCTTTATATTGCACTTGATTATGTGGCGTTTACAATGTGAATGCTTACATCCCGCACAAGATTAACATTGAATCCGTTAACTACAGTGACCGCCCATGGGAATGGTGGATTTATGTAGGAGGCTACATTTAAAATTTCTTTACGGCATCAACAACTGTTCAAATAAGTACACTCCGTTAAAAAAAACAAGACTGCTAAAGCAGGATGGGTCAACTATTGTACATGGTTATGTTTGAAAATTGTCATGTTTAAGACATAAGTGATTGAATATTCAAACTAAAATCTCATCACGCCGGGTATGCGGATACTTTGATAGCGGATGGCACTTCGTTAACAGAGAACAACAAAAGTCACGCGCGAGAGGTACGTTCCTCAGTTTTTTTGACAGTTATTTCCTAAAGATGAGTTTTTTAGACAAGGCACATGGTCGAGTTGATAAATGGTGTATCCTTTTGTATTGGGCAGAAAGGAAATCACGGAAGAATGGTAGATTTTTGCCCCAAAAAATAGAAAATTCGATCGGAAAACGGCATGAACTGGATGAACAGTAAACATTTTAACAAAATAAAACTACTTAGAAATATTGCAAGAAATTGTTTGCTATTCCAGCATGTAGAGTAATCACTGTGCTTCAATATTAAAATTTTGATAGTTTTCAATGAAATATAAAGGAAGATAAAGCATGTTTTAATAGGTGGTATACATGAAATTGCAGACACTTTGATACCCGATAAAAGGCACTTCGGATAACGGAGACTTTTAACAAATTGGGCTCTCTGGTTACCGAGTTTTACCTTCTACCTGAAATGCATTTATGTATACTTTGGCTATTCTTACCAAATATTTTGAAGAACGAATCAAATTGCATTGTAGTCAAGCGCTACACATTGAGAATCTAAGCATAACTAAATTACAAACACGTGTGAAATATAACCAATGGCGTTGTTCGTTTTCAAAACTCACATTACTATTAATTTCTACTATTAATATTATAATTGCAATTTTCAAATAAGATTAAAATGCTTATTTCTGAAGAAATATAGTTCAAGTGACGACCGGAAATAATTGCATAATGAACTTGTTTTTTAGTTGTAGTTGAGATTCAGAGAGATGAAAATACAACGGATCACGTGGATCAACACAATCGTGTTTAATTTTAATTATAGCAGGGCTCTAGATAACGGTAGTGAAGGGGTATTTAAGAGGCAAATACACCCTTGTTCTTCATAAAATCCTATGTCGTTGGTGCTCATTAGAATCGCATCATCAAGACGATCCTTATGCGTAGCCACAAAATTAAAAAGAGAATGGAAAACTCCCAGGCTAATCTGGGACGACAATTTACGCACATTCATTAAATCCCCTTTTCAGAGAGCGCGGCTCATATGTTATCGATGCTACGATAACCACTCGTATGAACGACTGGCTGAATGTACATTTGAGATAAGATACTTTTGTCGACATTAAACATATGCCTGACTTATGAGTATTCGATGTTCAATATAAATGAGCCTCGCTCTGTGAAAAGGGGGTTTAATGCATATTCGTAAATTGTCGTCCCATATTAGCATGTGCAGTCCGTACAGGCTAATCAAGGACAACACTTTCCGCTTCTATGGTAGTTTTCGCTTAAAGGAAGTCTCTTCTTAGCGAAAAATCTAGCTTAGGCGGAAATTTTTGTGCATGAGTAACCTGTGCGGACTGCACAGGCTAATGTTTGACGACACTTTACGCATATGCATTAAACCCCCTTTTCACAGAGCGCGCATCAGATATTAAATAATTGAGCCATGATGGCCATGGCGGCTCAACTGTGCAAATCCAAAGAAAACATCATTCTTGCGACATTTTTGAAAAAATGTATAAACATTCATCGTGGTTTTTATTTTTAAAAAAGGAAACATTACATTCGGACGAACTATGGTTGTCCTTTGCAACCTATCCAACTGTTTTATATACAGACTCATATATGGTCATTAATACATGGTCATATAGACTTTTCTCATCAGACATATCTAATTAGTTTCACATTTATCTTTCACATTTGTACAAAATCATAATCATATTCCAAAGTGATGAGAAAGTGTTTCGGTAATTCGTTTTGAATTTACGTAAGTTCATACATTTTTATGTATTGCCTGTTTACTATAACAGTATGCCACAGCGAATTCTGCATTTCTGATTCACTAAAAAGAGGCTATTATGTTTGTTAAAAGTGTCGAGTAATCGAGAATCGAAGTGTCATTGTCGTTGAGATAATCGGTTAACGAAGTGCCCATGAAAAATGTGCATGTGACTCTTTAAACATTTGAATTTCATCAAATACGTTTGTAAACTAAAATGTAACATGTTGTAACATTAATGGACATATTGATCTTTTATTTCGAATAGTAAACACGTTCTTGATTTATTTCGAAGTATTTTTATTTTGTTGAAATGTGTACTGATCATCCAATTCATGCTGATCATCGATGGAATTTTATCGTTTTTTTTTTAAATTATAATCCACCGTTTTTCCGCGAATGTTTTTCTTCGCAATACGAAGTGCTATACCATTTATCGACCAAACAATGTTCCGTGTCTGAAAACCAAATGAACAATTTTTTTAAACGAGGAGCTAACGAAGCAACGAAGCGAGGTGTTCTATTATGCGCGTCGTCTGATGAAGGACGGTCTTATCTTAGGGACCTGGACCTCAAATGGAAAAATCTTAGTTAAGGACCACGAACAGAAAATTCACAAATGTGCTCTATACATGATCTCGCGAGGTTTAAGCCAGATCCGTAACCTATTTCGTGCACTATACAATACTCAGATTAGACTATCCTGATTAGCCTTTTTGAGCGTTGTTCAAATCCTCGTGCCTTCATCGAAGATATCGATCTTGTCTTTACGCGAGACAATCAAAACTATCACACATTTCGACTAAAACAGACCAGCGCCTTATTGTGTATAGTGCCGCTGCTTTGTTCATGAAATGTCACATAACTATTGAACTTAACATTTACTAATGAATCCCATTATATTCTTATTAACTTGTTCTAAAACGCATGTCTAAAGCTTATTTACTTTTAGAGAGTCCCTTAAGATTATTAGCGCGTAGATAACTCAAACTATTACTATGGCTGAACTTTTTGTTTTACGTCGTCCCCAACAATACACGATATTTGTGGCACCTGACTTGTACATTAACACAGTTTTTTTAACTATCTTAAGCGCCTTATTGTTTTGTTACTGATAATATGCCTTGGTGTCACATTGGCTTTCTCGGGTAAGTCGGGTTCGGGTCCATACGGCTTCTTGTTATTACGGTCAGTGTTTTATGCTTCAGCACCGGGATCACACCTTTACAACCACCAACCTCCATGATTTCTCAAACACCTAAACATACATTCCCTGGTGCTGCCCTGCCTGTGACGCAAATTCTGTGCTTGTATGAAATATTCCTGTACGCCTTGTTACTAACATTATCTGGCGACATCGAATCGAACCCAGGCCCTGACCCCCACACGCATCAATCTTCCTACTCGGTTCTAACCAATCACGGTCTCAGCATAATGCACCTCAACATCCAGAGCCTAGTGCCGAAAATTGACTTACTTTCAGTAGAGGCCCAGCCATATGACGTATTAGTCTTCACCGAAACATGGTTGAATCAATCCATTACAGACGCTGAACTACGCATTCCCAACTTCAAATTACCATTCCGTTGTGATCGAAAAGACCGCATTGGTGGTGGAGTAGCGATCTACGTTCGGGAAAGCATACTTGCAACGACACGTACTGATCTTCACATCAACAACCTAGAGGCCCTCTGGGTTGAAATCCACATAGATCATCGGAAAATTCTCATTGGTGGCATTTATCGCCCACCAGACTCTAATAATACACAATGGCTAAACATGGAGCAGAGTCTCGACCAAGCATTTGATGGACAGTTTGACAACATCCTAGTTACTGGCGACTTCAACATTAATCTTTTAACCAATCATTCCAACAGACTAACGCACCTTATGGACTCCTACAACACTGCACAACTCATCACCACTCCGACACACTTTACTGAACACTCGTCTTCCTTAATTGATCCCATCTTTATAAAAAATCCCTCACAAGTGCTCTCAAGCTTCGTTGCTGACCCTTTTGTTCCTAATACTATTCGCTTTCATTGTCCAGTAGTCGTTGTTCTTAACTTTGTAAAACCTAAGCCTCAAACTTACAAGCGTCGCATCTGGTTATACAACGAAGGCGACTACACAAAATTTAGAAACAATCTTAAATCAATTAACTGGGACTCGATTATTAACGATCCAGATCTTAATAGCTTGGCTGATAAGGTAGCTGACAATATCTGTTCTGCTGCATCTGACAGCATTCCAAACAAGGTGGTAACTATTCGACCGGAAGACGTGCCCTGGATGACCAAAGAAGTTCGTCTGCTTATACGAAAACGTAACCGCTTTCACCAAAAAGCAAAACACTTAAACACACACGCAGCATGGGCTCAATTCCGTAAATCCCGTAATGAAACAACGAAAGTCATCAGAGACACTAAAAAAGCACACCATGAAAAACTTATCTCCAAAATAAACTCTGATAATATTGACACTAAAACTTGGTTTAAAATGGCCAAACAGCTTTCAAATAAACAGTCCTCCACCACTATTCCAACGCTTATTGACAACGGCACTGAAGCATCGACAAACGCAGAGAAAGCTGATCTCCTAAACAACTTCTTCACTAAGCAATCAACAGTAGATGACAGCACACACGTGATCCCTGAAATTAACTCAATCACCAATAACGTCCTCTCAGATATTCAAATTTCAGCACAGGATGTCCGCGACGCAGCGACGCTCATTGATCCATCAAAGGCAAGTGGACCCGATTTGATAAGCCCTAGACTCATCAAAGAAGGAATTCATGAACTTTGTGTCCCGCTCTCTGTCATCTTCACAACACTCATTTCTAAGTCAGTATTCCCATCGTCATGGAAATTAGCTAACGTATGCCCCGTTTTTAAAAAGTCCGACCCGTCACTGCCTTCTAACTATCGTCCTATCTCCCTTCTAAGTTGTCTTGGAAAACTCATGGAACGCTGTATCCATAAATATCTATACAACTATCTCATCTCCAATAATCTGATCACACAATTCCAGTCAGGTTTTAAGAAAGGTGATTCCACGGTCAACCAGCTGACCTTTTTATACCACGATATCCTTAAAGCTCTTGACGAAGGCAAAGAGGTTCGAGCCGTTTTCTGTGATATTTCCAAAGCCTTTGACAGAGTGTGGCATCCTGGGCTCCTCAAGAAACTATCAGCAGCAGGAATTCAAGGTAACCTTATAAATTGGTTCAGGTCTTATTTATCAGACCGTAAGCAGCGTGTCGTCATTGGCAACTCTTCTTCCTGTTGGACTACGGTTGAAGCTGGCGTCCCACAGGGGTCCATACTTGGCCCACTCCTCTTTCTAATTTACATCAACGACATAGTTACAGACATCCAGGCAAACATTCGTCTATTCGCCGACGACACCAGTCTGTACATAATTGTTGAAGATCCAGCCTCATCTGCTGTCGCTTTAAATCTTGACTTGTCTCGCATAATCTCATGGTCCAAATCATGGCTGGTCTCATTTAATCCTTCAAAAACTGAATGTATGCTCTTTTCGAGAAAACGCATCAAACCTATTCATCCACCACTTTTAATGGAACAAACTTCGATTGCCCATGTCAAAACTCACACACATTTAGGCTTGGTCCTTTCTGAGGACGCCAAGTGGTCTTCTCACATATCATATATCCTTGAAAAAGCCTGGCAGAGAATCGGTATACTTCGAAGTCTGAAATATACACTGACAAGGTCAAATCTTGAAAAGATGTACATCACCTTTATAAGACCACTTATTGAGTATGGCGATATCATTTGGGACAACTGTTCTGTAGCTCTAAAAAATGACATTGAATCCGTCCAAGTTGAAGCCGCAAGGATCGTGACAGGTGCTACAAAGTATTGCAATATCGACCGCCTTCTCAAAGACCTAAACTGGGAATCACTCTCCCAACGAAGAAAGAAACATAGTATGATGCAAATATACAAAATGCAGAACAATATAGCACCCTCCTATCTATGCAACCTGATCCCAGTTCGCACATCCCAGGCCTATGACCTCCGATCCCAAAACGGCATACCTCCAGTTTACNTACTACTACTACTACTTCTACTACTACTACTACTACTACTACTACTACTACTACTACTACTACTACTACTACTACTACTACTACTACTATTACTACTACTACTACTTCTACTACTACTGCTGCTGCTGCTGCTGCTGCTGCTACTACTACTACTGCTACTTCACTTCTACTACTACTACTTCTACGCAATTCACACTTTTTCTGTATTGGCTGCTTTACCAATACTATAAAAATGCACAAACGTATGCCAGCAACTTACAACTCCCTATACGACATCTTCTACCGTCAAAGTGTAAAAACAATACGGGTCAAACAAATATACGATTAATATTATCAATTAATTTTGTTCTCAGAATGCGAATATAAACAATTTTAACACTTACTTGTATCGTTACTAGAATTATATATATTTAATATAACTATTCAATATGTAAAAGAAAATCCCCCAATTGAGCCTCTTCTTTCTTTCGAAATCCCTTTAAGCCAATCGGATATATTGATATACAGTTTCCTACGTGCACAGTTGTTCTTAGCGGATTGCACCAGCTGGTTGTGTTTTTTTTAATTACAATAACACGTCGCTTGTCATTAAGAAAGGGTAAATATTCTCAATTAAAAGTTTAAGTAATATCTTAGCAAATAAATTAAATATGTGTAGAGGATTTACTTGAGCCAAGGCGAAACAGCTCATAGGTGGAATCCCAGTACTCCTATTACGGATTATTAAGTTGTTATAGACTTGACTTGGGTAAATACATCTTTTGCAATATTATTTATGTGTTAATTCGTATTACTTTATATACAACAATGTATTCAAGATTAAAAAAGTTTTAATAATAAATAAGACATATACATTATGTTAAATGGAAAACGAAAGTTGGCTTGAAAAGCGAATACCTCGGGTCTATGTAACAAAATAATTCGACAAAGGAGTTAAATTTTAGTCGAAATCGTTATTACATTAATTTGTGTGACCTTTATATAACTTAACATAATAATCCTGAATAAAATCTTTAACTAAATCATAAAATAAGTTTCGTTTTATTCGAGGTCAATTTTGTCGATATAAAATTATTTATTAAATAAAATCGGAAATCCCTAACCTATTTTAATAAAACAGTTATAAATATATGGGTTTTCCATTGGGTTTTCCATATTTCTGAAAATATGAGTAATGGTAAATGTCACGATTTATTTTGCTCAGATTGCCCAAAACGATCTCGCCTCTAAGATCCTCGATTTACTGCATCTTGGTGATAAAGGATGAACATTTATATGCATCCGTGTGATTCTTGAAGCATCTTCTCTATATTTAATACGTTCAAAACTGTGACAGGTCATTGAAGCTCCTCTAACTTCTTTATACAAAAATAATTTGGGATTCCAAGTGTCATTGTGTCTTAATATGGCTTACAGCCCCAAAGAGTTTATCTTTATTCGTGAAAAATCATGACTCATGTAAAGGCATTTAATTGCAGGGCATGCATTGCTACGCTTCTTCACGGTCTATTAACAAATACACGAATATTTAAAAAGAAACAAAGACAGATCGAGTGTTGTCTCTACGTTTGCCTACACAATATTGCACAATGTATACAAATTAGCAAATCATCTTTAAACGTACTGAAACGTGATTAGTATTTGCTATTCGTAGGTTTATCTTATGTTTAAGCTCACATGATCACAGCATGCTCATGGTGAGCTTTTGTGATTCCTTTTGTCCTTAGTCCGTCGTCCGTCGTAAACATTTACCTTGTATAACACTCTAGAGGCCATATTGATTGTCAAATCTTCATGAAACTTGGTCAGAACATTTCTCCCAATGATATATTGGCCGAGTTTGGGTCATATGAGGTCAACAACTAGGTTACTAGGTTAAATTATAGAAAAAGCTTGTTAACACTCTAGAAGTCAGATTGATAGTCCAATCTGTTTGAAACTTGGTCAGAACATTAGTTCGAATATTATCCCAGCTGAGTTCGAAAATTGTTCCGGTTCGTTTAAAAACATGGCCGCCGTGGGGCGGGGTAGTTTTCCTTATATGGCTATAGTAAAACCGTGTTAGTACTATATAAGTCATATTTATAGCTCAAGCCTCATAAAACTTGGTCAGACAATTTGTCCTCATGATAGCTCGGCTAAGATCGAAAATGGTTCCGGTCCGTTGAAAAATATGCGATGCAGTTTTCTTTATATGGCTATAGTAACACCTTGTTAATAATATTTAAAAACAAAACTCATTTTTGATCCAATCTTCATGAAACTTTATTGGAACGTTTCATCTATTGATATCTCAGCTGAGTTCTAGAATGGTCCCAGTTCATTGCAAAACATGGCTGCAAGGTGCTGGGCTTTTTACCTTATATAGCTAAAGTAAAACCTTGTTAACACACTAGAAGTCAAATGTATAGTCCAATCGTCATGAAACTTGGTCAGAACATTTGTTTATATGATAGCTCAATTGAGTTAAAAAATGGTTTAGGTCGCTTGAAAAATATGGCCACAATGGGTGCGGGTTAGCTTTCCTTATATGGCTGTTGTAAAACCTTGTTAATTCTAGAAGTCACATTAACAGATCAATATTAATGAAAATATTTATATATCTGCCGAAACAACAAACAACGAACTATTTCTTTTCACAAAAAAACTTAACAGCCTTTGCTTAACGTAAATACTACTCAGGTTAGCGACCAGGGCCACCATGGCCCTAAAGTTTGCACCGTATGCACCATAGCAATCATACAACTCAACAATAGTCCCGTATCGTTTGCTTCCGAAACTTTAATCGGAGGCTAGCGCAGTATTGCTGTTACAAATCGTATCATGCCTTGGTGAAACCGCAGTGAATCATCTCTGTAAACGTACACATGTCGGGAAATTTGTATAACCTCGTCGTACAACCGGCGTTGGTATATGTAGGAAGATACAATCTGGGTACTGTGCATCCTGACTCATCACAATATATCATTCAACGACTTTTTGACCAAATCTTAATCTAATTTCATTTGATGACATACATTTAACAACCCTTTATTTATATATGAATACACTTTTAGTTGAATTTTGGATTTCTACGTTTGATATCTTAAACAGGAATTATTCAATTCGAATAATATTAATTGAAATGGTCTTTATCTTGGGAAGCGAGTGTGTTTATCATAAACTGGTTCTTGTTAATCTTGTTTTGCGGCTGTTTATCGTTTTTTCCGGGAATGTAACGTGCGATCTTGCAGCATGTTTTAGTCCAACTTATCGCGAAGTAGGAAGTATGATTAATATTGATCTTATAAATAAAATTCAATTTGCGAAATCAACTGAGTTAAACCCTATAGAACATAAAATCATGGAGAATTTGATTAATGTTGAATGTGTAGTTTATTTCAGTTCATAGGCCAGATAATTCGTCGCTGTAAACATACATTTGGGTCTGAAAATTGCCATCTGTAGACTTTCCCCTTCGAGTGTAAATCTTCAGTCAACGGTCAACAAGAAGATGAGTCTCACGACGTCTGAAGTTTGGAACAGTGCAAGCAATTTACCAGAAGGTAACATAATCTATCATTCATAATATAAATGTCAAGTATGAACTACTTCGTCTTAGCTCTTTTACCCGATCGTCGAATTCACGGTATATATTCCGTTCACAAAACATATTATACCATTTGAGAACGGGCTGAAAGATTTTTTTTTCGTGAATATTGATGCGCCAAATAATGACCGATTGAATTACAGGTCACTGAAAGAATTCTGGAAAGTTTGAACCATTGTTTAGATGACGGCTGTTTAAATGACAAAAGCAAACAACACGTCGCATTCATGAAAGTTCTAGATTTTGGGGAGGGGGGGACGATATGCCATACACATTTGATTATTTTTCATCGTCCCTTTGACTTTTTGAAACCTTCCAACCAGGCATGAAAGTACAAAAACATTTTTGGTTTACTACTTTCTCATAGCATTGATTCAGTATATTTATATACGCATAACAATAATAATCAACATGTTAAGTTATTTTTAATTATTTATTTAATATAACTATTTACACGATACGTTGGTTACCATTTATAGAAAACAAATACATCAATAAACATACAACAAGTCTTTAGTATGCTATAAAATTCGAAGAGTAGTTAAAATGATTGGGAAAACATTAAGAAAGTGCATTCCCATAAAAATACAAGATAGGAATATTAAAGATTGTTAATTGTCCTAAGAAAATCATATGTCTTAATCAGAATTGTGTTAAAACATCAATGTATTATTTGATAAGACAATTGCAAGGAGAACCTATATCGCAAACAGAAGTGCTGTTGAAATGCGATGACCCTAAAGGGATTCCGTGAAAAATACGCAGGTTTCCTCTGAGTTTTTGCTTTGCACAAGACAATTCTGTATGTTATTGTGTTTTGCACAAAAATATTCGAAGTGCAATAAGTCAAAATACACTATAGAAATAGTTATGTTACATATATCATGCAATCTTTATTAATGTCCCCTATCAATGAAGTTTTATTTTATTCCCTTCAATACTTATAAATTTATGCTCAGCACATTAACGATTAACAAAGGGAATAACTCTTTACATACTGCAGAAGAGACTCGACATGATTTCTTATAACCATCTATCATTAGAGGAAGGAATATTTGAAAAACGTAAATACGTGGAGTTATGCTTCACGCAAGAAACGGACTATACAAAGAAAAAAGCAAATAACCATGCATCACAAATACACATAAGAGAGTTGTGATTCCTAAATTCTGCTATTTCCTTAATGACCTTTCTTACTGTTCTATGTTATGTTATAATGCACCTTCCTATAAATGAGAAAAATGTAGCCTACCCATTTACCGATTTAAAATGAAGGCTAGCTAACCTTTTACACAGTAGTATAAGAAAAACATTTAAACCATCGGTAGATAAAATGGATCAGCGTTGATTTTATAAAGATATATGTGTTCTTTTTCCTACTCCGGGACACTAATGCGATTCAGAATCAGACGCGGAACAAATGATATGTCTCATACAGTATTCATGAATACGAAATTGAAATTGTTCTAAGCTTACTTCAAAAGTCATTATAAAAAAAAATATGTATTTGAGTGAACATGGATTCCGACGATGTCCTTCCTACTGTATCAATGACAAATCATTACATTTCAGGTTTACAAACGACCACTCACTTTGATTTGATAGCTTCGATGTTGATATATATTGCCGTGACATTAGACAGTATGAATGGCAAGAAGCTGGTGACAATTCTGAAGTTCATCAGCATTTCAATCCAGTTCCTCAATTCATTGACACAAATAGAAGCATGGCCACACATAATTCAAGACATGGCCCTTCGTCTAAACCAACGAAAGGATGGGATAAACATGCGCAATGCTCAACTGGGTGAGTCGATACGTTTTGTGTTACTTGAGAATAATAGGTCCAATATTGTTCAACTAATGTCATGCCTTTTATATGTGCCCTTTTTATTTAAACGGCATATTTCCTGCAAAGTTTTCCACTTGCAAGTTCTGCTTAATGACTTTGGTCCACTGCAAACGATTGTCCTCTTAAGCTATAAACAGATAAGTATCCGGTCTGTTGAAAAAAAAATGACCGCCAGGAGGCGGGACTGTTTTTACTGATACGACTTTTTTGAAACGTTATTGTCAGATACTATTGGTTTGATGTCTGAAAAGCTCTAAGTTTCGTATATGTCTCTATCGAACTTGATTAAATGCGTTTTTTTTTATATGAACAAAAATACATAAACATATTTTCTTATATGAATCTGTTGGAAAATTTATTAATCGTACAAGAAAGCATTTCAATATAACTTCCATCAATCTATAAATCTAAGTTAGTTTTTAAAAAGAATCGGTGCTAGAAGGTGGTGTGTTTACTCTTAAAGCCACACACCTTATTTGGCATAGTAAATTTAAGTATAAATAAGAAACATATTTTATCTATGCCAATGAGAATATGTCTGGTGGTTACAAGGAAGAATACCGTCTTTTATGCGCTTTAAAACGTTAAAATAATCGCGTTTGTCGAAATGGACTTATACGTCTAGAAATCCTACTTTCGGTTTTAAAAGCGGTACCGTTTGAAAAAGAAATACTTGCTAACTAGGCTATATATTTAATTGTATCTATGCCAATTAGAATATATCTGGTGGTTACAAGGTAGAAATCCGTCTTTTTGCGCTTTAAAACTTAAAAATAGTCGCGTTTCTCGAAGTGGACGTATACGTATAAAATTCCTACTTTCGGTTTTAAAAGCGGTACCGTTTGAAAAATAATAAATTACTTGCTAACTTGGCTATAGATTTAATGACAATTTTTCGCACTTTCAAATTGCATCTATGTGTATCGATTAACATGTACTTTATTTCAAGGTGTGTGGCTTTAATATGGCTTCTCGAGATAAATTATATCCATAATATACTCCTTATTTAGTATGACTTTGTCTGGAAGTTCTTAAGAAACATGGGCACAGTTGTTTTAATTTGCAGATTTATCTTTTGGGGACCCGTGTGTTCGAATGGCAATACAAGAACATGCAAATATTGAAAGCGATACGGTTCTAGAGCAGTCATTCATTACACAGGAACAACTGAATGATGATATCATATACGACGGTTCGTTTTCACATTTACGTAATGCGCATTTTGCAAATGCATTTTTCCATAGAAATTTTTGGAAATATTCAATTGTATTGTACGTGAAAAATGTTGCATTAAGTACACTGTTTATACCTTATAGGAATGCAAATTATCTTTTCAATAAAAACATAAGTAGATGTAAAATTATTTGCCATATTCAACTAGAGGTTCGATACAATAAACCTTCAGTCTTTATAAATATGGTAATATAAGCAAACAATGATATTTTAATATTTATAAAGGTTTATTATATATTTAACCGCTAGTTAAATATGGCAAACACATAACAGCTAATTATTTTTATTATTTAAAAGATTATTGTCCCAGTTACTACACGCATATTATTAATAGGGCCATATAGCCCGTTGTATACCAATGTAAGGCATCGAATTGTTACCATCGGGTCAGATGTCCCTATATTCCTTCGAAGAAAACATTTCAAACTTTTTTGTCATAAAAATAGGTTTCAATTTCAAAAAAATGTACATCAAGCATCCTTTAAGTTATGTCGTCCTCTACCGAAACGATTAATATTTGTTAATGAGCTTAATCTTTGACGTCAGTTGGCGGGCAGTTTTCTTTCTAAAGGTATACAGACCACTTGAACTTTCGCTGTTTAAAACTATTTTAAATAAATTGTCCTTGGGGCTTAGTGAATGTCTTCAGTTCATTGCCACCATGGGGTAGTAAAGCTCCTTACATAACCGCATATATATCTTCTCAGAACATGTGACACGATTTCTACATAAAGTCTTATTAATGTTCATAGTGTAACCATTTTCCAAATGGGAACGGTCACATGTAAAACAGCTAGATCCAGATTTAACGTTAATTCTAATTACAATTTGTGTGGATAACTGGTATCTTTTCAAATCTTTACAGGTAGTTAACATAGTTTCAGTATACATACAATCAGGCATGCTCGTCATAAAGTATGTGTGCTTTTTCAGAAGATGATTTGAAGAACGAGGCTAATTTAAGACAGACTCTTGGCAATACTGGTGTCACATTGAATGAAACACATCTAAAACATCAGGCCATGTATGATAAACTTCAGACACATTATCCAGAAGAAGAAGTGCAATATTACTGTGCACCAATGCTAATGCATGGAAACATATCTCAGAGTATACAAACACCATCGGAAACGTCAAAGTCACCACCAGAACTAGATCTAAAAACAGGTATGTTGTTTCCTTTTAAAAATCTCTGTGAGAAAACATGAGCACATTTTCATATCCAAATAAAGTAGGTTAAACGCGTTTCAATATTCCAGTTGAGTACACATGTCTTATTATATATTAGTATGTAATCATTATTTCGTAACTGTTACGCTCAGTCGTCAAATTAAATATGATAATTTTCACCTTAATTGGCACTCTGTATGGATGATTAGTAGCTCTTTTTATGCAGTCGTGTGAACACGAATACTTGAATCTTATATTTCAGAGATGGATGATTTGAATGAGCATAGGTTAACAATTACCTCAAACGAGCATCCTAGTGCAGTTCAGTTAAATTCATTACTTACGGACACGACCAAAACTCATTCTTCTAAGGAGTTATGTAGACTAAAGGAAAATTCATCTCAATGGCCTGTTAAAGAAAACAAACATTGGATTTTCTCAGAATTTCCAATTCCAAAACTGGACTTCTATGCAGTGTTTTACACTGACCGATTTGAATCTTTGTCCCTAATCATCAACCAGATTGCTGAAGGGAAATCACCAAGACCTCAGGTAACCATGCGGTATGAACTTCTACGCCTCTGTACCCTCAGAACCTATCCAAAAGATAACAAGCCCTTCCTGACAAAATATGCAGCTGCCGGATTTTACTACGAATATGATGGTGATGGTGTTGTTTGCTATTGCTGTGGCATACGTCGCTATGGGTGGGTAGAAGCAGATGATCCAATGGAGGTTCACCAAAGAATTAATCCAAGATGCGAATTTCTCATAAACAACAGAGAGCACAATGTACCAGCCATTGTTGATGGACCTTTGAGGAAGAATATTGCACGTTTAGACATCATTCCAGACTGTGTCCTAGCCACAAGCCCCGGAGCTGTGAATAACAGTCAGAGAACGAGACTTGGTAAGTGTTGGCGTAAACATCATGACGCAAAAGCCGTATAATGCGTAATGTTGACTACTTGTTAAATAATTGGTATTTATTAAACTACAACATAATTTCAAGCATCAAATTCAGAGATCTATTAGATGGAAGTGTTTTCTAAAATGTCACACTTTGCCTGTAGTTGTACGACAATTTATTTAGGTATGGTTCACTATGTTTACAATTTACTTCTGTAATATGCAGGTCAAATTGAAATACCGAATAACGAGCATACAGCTCTCAGGACAGTCAGGGAACAATCCTTCAATGCGGATTGGCCCAACACTACAAGATATTCACCAGCAGAACTGGCTGATGGCGGTTTCTTCTTCACAGGTTCACAATACTTTTCAATTAAATGTCTTGCCATTAAACAAGGCTAAACTCAATTATATATTGTTACAACATAATAAGTCATATTAGTTTTATCCTATTCAGCACAAATACATGCAATTGAGCTTTTAAGTAGAACAAGTCTGGCTTATAATGCTTTTTTTGGTTTTTTGTTAAAGGATGTGGAGATCATGTCCGTTGCTTTTTCTGTGGCATAGGTAAGTTACTTTTTACGTTTTAGTGTATCCTACGTTCTATATAAGCTTGACGATAACTTAATTCAAACGAAAAGAATGAAAAGATTTTCGGAAATCTCATTATGAAATGATTATTTGAATGTATATGAACACAAACTTGGTAGTGTAGTACGGCTGGTATCTTGAAAGGTATCATACTGCTATTTTCATTTTTAAAGATTTGAGTCTGTAATCCACAGTTTCGAAAATGAAAGTGATTGAATTTGTATTGAAATGTAACTTAAAATTATTTACATACTACGCTCTGTCATGTTCACCATTTGTTTGGACAATGCACACATAGGCTTGAAAAAAGAAATAGCTTAGGTACAAAAGTCAGTATTAATACCCATAGTACACGTTTACATATAAAAACAAACCATCTGAACACTGTAACACTGTGTTATTTCATATTTATCGGATATGCATGTTGCAGTGTGTAGTACATGCGTTCAAGCATGAAATCAATAGTTAAAACTATACTGAAGTCATACGAATCAATCAGTCAAACATTTGTTTGTAACATTCATTAGAATCAAAGGATATAATTATATTTCGTATAAAACCACAACAGATACAAGTAATATGTAATATATCAGATGCAAGGAAGTCAAGTAAGTGTTCAGAACTCTGTACAGAGTATCAAATTGTAGCGAAAAGCTATGCAATTAAATGATTTTTTTTATTATGCCCCCTTCTTCGAAGAAGAGGGGGTATATTGTGTTTGGCCTGTCTGTCATTTTATGACAGTGTCTGTCCAAAACCTTAACCTTTGTCATAACTTTTGCAATATTGAAGATAGCAACTTCAAATTTGGCATGCATGTGTATCTCATAAAGGTGCACATTTAAGTGGTGAAAGGTCAAGGTCAAGATCATCCTTCAAGGTCAAAGGTAAAAAAAATACAATCCAAGGGAAGTAATAACGTTAAAAGGGAGATAATTTCTAAACCTGCCAAAAGATATTTTTAAATTTTATTGTAAAGCGGCGCAATAGGGGGCATTGTGTTTCTGACAAACACATCTCTTGTTCGAATCTAGAAAGTACTTCAGTAATGCGCTGTTTTCGATGAAACGCATATTGTTATATAAACATTGTATTTCTGCATGCAATTGTATACATTGGAATTTGAGGTGTTAAGTTAAAAATGTACGCTTAGTTTCGGCTCTGTTGTATATATCTCTTTGAGTCGTTGATGGGAGTTTACTTGTAGTATTCTTATTGAAAATAAATGGGAACTAACTCCCTATATTTCTCGCACTAACCTGGCTAGTGTCTATTCAATTGATTTTCAATTGATTTACAATTTTACTTGAAAAACAATTAATGCATGTCTTGTCACTGTTTAGTACAGAAAAAAAAACGTCGATACATGTCAGTAATACAGATCCGAACACTCTTAATTGTAAATCTTTGATAACTTTACATGTTAAGGAGCATCAATCTATTTATTTCTCTTGTTAACTTTACAAAAACACAAGAAATTGACATCACTGAAGTCGGCTTTATTGGGGCATAGGCCGGCCTAACTAAAGCATGAAGCTTTAGAATACATTGTTAATATTTGATGTGAATGGATTTGCCTTTGTTTAAATCAATCAGATACAAGATAACATGAGAAAAACTGAATAACTATCATTATGATTTTTTTTGCGTGATCATTGTTCTGAAACTTTAGGAAACCAAACTTAGAAACTGTGTTCAGTCTGGATTACAACATCAGTGAATGCAAATGTTACCAGCGTGACGTAACCTCTTTCAAAATCCTAAAATATCCATTTTTCGTTTGTATACCACAAACAAGACTTCTTTTAGTCAGACAATTTTCTGAATATGCAGATGCATGTACCAATATGGAATGCGAATACTATTTTCTCGTCTAAAACAATTGGATTAATGTGTCAAAAATGGTCTTGTTTTCAGATCAATTTAATTAGCTTTCAGCTGAATGAAGACAACATAATGAGTTATTATCTAAAACGTATGTGTATTATAGGATTGAGACACTGGGACAAAGACCATGACATGTGGGTGGAGCATGCACGCTGGTCACAGAACTGCACTTTCCTGATACAGAAAAAGGGACAAAACTTTGTGGACCGCGTTCAACTGCAGGTAAAACACTCAGATATATCTGTTACCTACATAGGTTATAGTAGTTTTTCAATTGCAAATGCCAAGATTAATTGGTTTTATATCCCCATTTTAGAAGGTAATTTTTTCTGCGCGTAACCATAAAGTAAAATGTTTACAGATTCAACCTTGTATGTGACATCTTAAGCACCTGGTTGGTTTTACAGTGATCTGTTATTGAGAAGCGTTTTAGCATGGCACTTTTCCATCCGTCCGTATCTAAGCTTGTGTTTTCAACTTCTCTTTAACTGCTGGGTGGATCTGTCGGAAACTTTGTAAATGATCGTAAAGAAAAGATTTTCGGATATGACAAGGTTTGGTTAAATTTTGTCTGTTTTCGTTTTCTGTTCCGAACCTTTGTGTGTTCAACTACTGGGTGAATCTCTCTGAAACTTTACAGTTGAACGACCTTGTGTAGGGGATCGTAATGAAGGAATGTCAGCTGCGACGAGTTTTGGCAGTATAATGGCTTTTTGTCTATTTTTAACTCACCTGAGTGCTAATGATCAGCCTTTGTGATCGCATTTGCGCGTCGGGCGACGTTCGTAGTGCTTTATCAACATCTGCCTTATGAACACTCTAGAGGCCTCATTGTATTGCACAGTATTATTGAAACTTTTTGAGAACATTTGACTTAAGATATCGCGTCCATGTTAGAAACTGGACTGACTGAAAAAGGGAGGGTAAAAAACTGCACCACGACATCAAATTAAAGAACGATTTAGAACACTTATTAAGCCACGTTTAAATCCTAATCTTCATGAAACCTCATCAGAACTTTGTCTCAATGATGTCTCTTGAAAGTTCGAAACTGTGTTTCATAGGGTCATAAAATAGATCTCAGGGTCAAACATCTTCATGAAACTTGGTCAGAGCATTTGTCCTAATGATATCGAAGCCAACGTCAAATGGATCATAATTATAGCTTCAAAAACTAGGACATTAGGTATAATTAAAAAATAAGATTGTGAATTTATTTTAGGCCATTTTTGTATTGTACAATCTTCATTTTACTTGGTAAGAAGAAAAATCTCAATGATTAAAGAATTTGGCCATGTAAGATCAACAGGTTGGTCACTTGGTCAAATTAAGGAAAATTGTTATATAATGATATCTCGGCCGAGTTTGAAAATGTTCATATCCGTAGAAAACATTGCCGCCAGGGGGGGGGGACAATTTTTCATACATAGCTATCTGAAACTTCATTAACATTCTTCGATAATATTGTTTGCCAAATCATCATGAATATTGAACAGAACATGTGTTCGAAAGAGTATAACTGCAAACAATATTAGTCACTATATGAACTTGTACAACCGAGTATTGTGTACCGTTTTCTTTCAACAATCTAAAATAAAACGGTATTGCTGCTGGAGGGCTGAAACTTTACAAATTTATAAAACAGCATGCCAACTTGCGCACAACTATATTTTCGTTCATATGTTTGCATCACAACTATAGTTATCGCACGCTACTTTTTTCAACTTGTGTCGCGCGTTACTTTAACAGTTTTGCTTCTAATCTGCACTTGCGCACACTTATATTTTGGTTCAGATGGTTTTGGGCATAACCATATTTATGACCCTCTTTTATACAAAAAAATACATTAAATTCAAACGTTCATTCAAAACGTATTATTCCTATTAACCAGCACGTAAATCTGCAAACCTCTACAATTTAATTCGGATCTTTTCCCCATTACCTTACATTAAAATGATATTTTCTTATTTGTGCGGCGCGTTACTCGAGAATAATCGATGCCAAAAGGTTGAAACTTTATAAGCAGTTCTGTACTTAAAAGTATTGCTGCCAGAAGGATTAAACTTTATAAAAAATATAAAACAGCATCTGACCTTGCTAACCTCCATATATTGGTTCAGATTTTCAACTCGCCGGAGCATGTTGAGCTTTTGCGCTTTTTCTCCGAAATTCGTCGTGCGTCGTCAACACTTGCATTGTAAACACGGTACAGGCCACAATTATTGCCAATTTTTATAACACTGTATCGGAACATTTTGCCAAATCAAATTTTGGCCGAGATCGAAACTTGGCCACGTGGGATCAAAAACTGAGTTGCTATTAAAGAAAGAGTTTGTGAATATATTTGAGGCTACATTTATTTCCCGATCTCTATGATACTTGGTCAGAACATTCGTACCATGTATCGGCCAAGTTCGAAAATGGGTCACGTGGAGTAAACAACTGGGTAACTAACGCACATTAAAGAAAATCATATAAACACGCAAGATACAAAATGTATCACCCATGCAACATGGTCATAACATTATTCCCAATAATAACTCAACAAAGATTTAGAACATGGGCGACATGGATTGAATTATTAGTAACTCAGTCACATAAAAGAAAAAGGTTGTTAACACTCTAAGATGCCACATTTATTCACTTCTCTTCATTAAAATTTATCAGAATATTGTGCATAGTGAGATCTCAGCCGAGATTGAAAAAAAGGCAATGTGGGTTAAAAATAAGGTCACTAGATCAAATTAAAAACAAATATGTGATACCAATTGTATTGCTTTATCTCCATCAACAGGGTTAATGTGGAATAAAAAAAAGCAGCTCACAAGGTCAAATTGAATTTTAAAAAGCATGCGAACACTCTAGATGCCACATTTATTTTATCGCTAAATCTTTATGAAACGTGTTCAAAACATTTGTCCTAATGACATCTCTGCATCGTTTGAAACTGGGGCTTGTGGAGTCAAAACTATGCCACTCGGCCAAATTAAAGAAAACGCGCGTGAACACTCTAGATGCAGCATGTATTGACTTTTTTCAATGAGATATGGTTTCGGTAAACACATAATCACTTATAATTGACCCACTCATCATGGTAAATACCCATAACATTACAAAATTGTTTTGTTAAAATATTCAGACTAAATTCGAAAATGAGTTTGTGTTATTAGGAAAACTAAATATTGCAATTTGTGGTAGTTTTGTTTTGAAGTTTATTGTGAAACCTTTTGAACCTTTCCTAATCAGAACAGTTGTGCTCATTGGTGTTTCAGGTGAGAACCGTCTATTTTGCCCTCTTGTTTCAGCATCAGCATTGGCCCTTTTTAGCGAAAATTATAAACTAAAAAACTAATGCTGCCAGAGGTATGAAGCTTTATAAACATATTATTGGCTGTCATTTGACCTTGCGCACCTCCATATTTGTATTATGATAGTTTCGACACTAGTGAAGTTTTTAAGACAACATTGGTATGTAGGGGCATCCGTTTCTTTATATACCATTATATTAAATTTAATATATCATACTAAACACATTATTGTGGAGACATACTCAATTTATATGCGGAAATTAATGACTGTGAACAGTGTATGTTGTACGATGTGCCGCATATATTTGAAAGCATATGTAATAGATATAAGCTGAACATTTTTTATTGTGTAAAATATCGGACAGTTTGAGGCTTATCTTTTACTTAAACATTGCCAACGTATTCCCTATTTCCAGTATTAACGATATACTCCAGTATTACGAACACACGTCTTAAATGTCAAATGTGTCATTAATGTTACAGCGAGAACAATGGGATAACGTCACAGCAATGTTTTAATTACTTTAAGTGTTATTCCCTTACGCCTTCTAAATGCTTCATATATTATTTTACCTGTATTTCCTCTTTTTATTAGGTGCAACCGCGGAATGGAACAGGTACGATCATTAAAAAAAAATATGTGTAAACATTTACTTAGTGCTTGATATATGACAGTTTTATCAAAGATTAATACACAAAATATGCACTTATTTTCTTTATATAGTCGAGAAATTTGCTGAAGTTTACATCATTTTTATTGCTATTGTAACAGGAATGTGTACATGATAAGCAAAACAGTGACCGCCCAACAAAACCAGTGATTATTTCATTCGTATACCCCCGCATTCTAGGATGGGGGCATATAGATAGCCGTGTCCGTCCTTCATTTTGTCCGTCCGTTAGATTTTTGTGTCAAGCTCAACTCAAACATTTAAGATGCTTAGTTCAATTTTATATTGTATTGTCGACATTAAGTATTCATGTGATGTCAACCTTTTTTTCGACCCTTTTGTGTCATTTCAAACTTTCATGTTGCATGAATGTTTGTTATATATGACTAGAATAAAAATACCTTATGTATATTGCAGGTGTATCACGTGCGAATTTGCACTCACGTCTGGTCATGAGCAATGTACGTGCAGACACTACACAACACGTAAGCGATGGTACCGACGGCATCCTACCAGCTAGCCGTAAGTTTACATCTATTTTAAAGAACTAATAGTAATAGAAGTAGAACCAGTTAATTTAGTATTAGTGGTAGTATTAGTTGTCATTTTAGTAGCAAGAATTGCTGTGGTAGAAGCAGCAACACTCTGATTTTTCCAGCATGCTTTTTTTTACCTGAAACCCAATTCTAAAAGCACACACAAATTTTTGAAAGTTTTGTTGAGAAATTAAATGCATGATTAAAAAAAACACATTAAAAAACAATTGATTTTAATGTGGGGGTTAAATCTTCACTTATGTTCGCATACAAACTTATAAAACAGGGAAACCTCTCCTCCATGAGATCAAACATAAAAATAATTATTTTGATATATCGCTGATATATCGCTTCGTGCATAATAAGTAAATATAATGTATTATAACAGGCGACAGAAAGTTATTTTCAAGTCACCGCACTGTCCTCCCGCCCTTATTCTAAAATTAACTTCATAATGTTTTCGAGTTCCAGATGTGTGAAACTTATTTCATATAAATCACTTATTAACTTGATATACTCGAGAATACAACAGGAATTTGTGCATGATACTCTTTTATAAAAGACACAAGTGAGTTAAAGGATTGTTAGAAAATGTTTGGTCGAATAAAACAATGTACGCCCAACATTTCACATAATGATTTAACTGTTAAGCAAAACAGTGTGCGCCCAACAGTTTACATAATTACTTAATGTTAAAGCAAGACAGTGTAGGACCAACAAAGCACTTGATAACTTAATTTGTATCCATCCGTTTTGGCGGGGGGGGGTATTGGCATATAGATTTACCCTTGTCCGTTCTTCTTTCTGTCCGTCCGTCGTATTTTTGAGTCGCGCTCAACTCAAAAAGTACATCTGCTTTAATGGTGAAACCGATTTTTACCAACAAAAGTGGCGTTGAGAGACAAAAGTCGAATGTTAGGGCACCCGTGTCTGACGGTAACGCGTCTATTCATACCAAAACGTCTGTTTGTATGATTTTGATTTTTTAGAAGCACCCGTTATTGTAAGCTTTTATGCCCACTTTTAAAGCATGTGTTCACTTTCGAACTTTGGCTTTTTATATCACAATTACTTGCACTACACATTCTGGCCTTTTCGGATGTAGAATGTGCATGTAAAATCTTCTGAATGTCTTCTTTGGAACGAAAGTTCTTAATGACGTTATAAGGTATTCTAAGGCTAAAATTGTAAGCATTTAAATTACAACAATGTAGTAAACAAACAAACTACCATGCATAAGACACACAAATGATACTGTATATAAATGAAATACTGTAGATCTTACTGTACTCAGAAGTTTTGTTTAAACAAATTTTGTAATGAACGATCTACCCCTGTCCCAGTTATGGTTACCAGCGATTTACTTGAGAATACACTCTTGAGTTATTTGCCCGTGTGACAAGCTAACAAAGCGGTGTCAGTTACACGTGACGTTTGTGACAAAACTCTAGTTTTAAACGTTTTCAACGAAGGTGGTTTCCGGTTGAGAACTTAAGTTTGCACGGACAAATTATGCTGCAACTTTTTTGTCCAGCAAGCTTTTGTCGTGACCTAGCTAGGGATTGTATTGTGGGTGGTTAAAATGAAGGGCAAGGTCACTGTGACTTAAATAAGAAAAGTGGTTTACTCTCTATTCCTTTATTTTTAATGAAGGCATTGTACTAAAGTGTTTTGTGTATGTAGAATGTATTCAGTCCTTATTGGGAGTGTATTTGAGGACAGTCAGGGCAAGGTTATGGTCACTGTAAGTTATCTAAAATGAAATCTGGTAAATAGGTTGAGTTTTCGATGGAGGTATTTCATTGAAATTGTGTGTGTATGTTGCATTTATGGAGAAATAGCATAGGGAGTTCATTTCTTTGCTTGTGGGGTTAAGGTTAATGTCACTGTTACTTGAGATAGTACAACTAATTGCTTCTGCTAAATAACTTGAGTTTGGTTTGATCTTTAAGTGCTGACATTTTGTATGTAAGTATCTTATATTTATACGTTATTTTAGATTCCTTTTGGGATCATTTGGGTCAAGATCAAGTTCACTGTTTCTTAAAAAAACTAACTGTTTCCTCTCATTAGCTTGCGTTTTTTTGTGGGTATTGTTCTGAAATTGTGTTTGTTGGGATCTACCATGAATTTCAAGCTTCAGATTGAACAAGGGGCCAGTTGGATCAAGGTCAATGTCACTATTACTTAAATACAAAAAAACTGAAGTCCGCTCAATACCTTTAAGATACGTAAATGCTCAAAATAAACGAATACTTCGTAAAATAAAGTTAACCCATAAACAATAAGTGGTTCTTATAGCAAAAGCTCAAATGTCAACGCTAGATGTGGTCTGGTAACATTGATTTAACGAGATACAAATACTCGTGTTTTTTGGGGGGACAATATATTTCATTTGAATTTCCCGCGACAATATCCGAACATTTACGAGCGAACGCGAGATTGGCTTCGGGCAGCATCGTACGCATGACGCAGTTGTCCGTTATTTGTAGAATTTGAAAAGTAGGTCACTTGTTTTTATTTATAACTTGTTAACTTTTCAAAGGTCATTCTTTCTATTTCAATAATTAGATTATCTTTCATAAGTTTATTTGTTCAAACAGCGTTTACTATATTGCTTTGTATATTTAATTAAAATGGTGTGTATGCAATCGCGTGTACCTGACTCTAAAAGAACTGCGCAATACAATTATTATAGTAATACTTAATACAAATAGCTTGCATAAGTTATGCAAATTAACGCAAACCGAATGAATCCGATCCTGACTCGACATCATCCGTAAAACGGAACAAGATTACATATACTCCATTGCATCAATGTTATTTGTTTTAGGGTCTTCCTTTTGTAATTGAACTTCGTATGGCACTTTTTGTTGTTGAAAGTTTTTATATAGCATAACAGAATTCGGCAGTGTTTAAGGATCTTTAAGTTTGGATGGCGATATTGCCCTAACATTTTGTGTGTGGAGAGCGTAAATGCGGACCTAGCTTGAGATTACACACATATTTAAAATAATATCTTAATCGTTGAAAACATTGTTTCGTAGCGTTGCCACGAATCTTGTTTAAGTGTTAATACGATGTGTCATTTAAAGCATTTAAAATATGTATGGTTTAATTTCATATTAAGTTTGCTGAATTTGATTTTATATGTAATATATTGTCTTCTTATATTTTCATCATACACATAAGCACTAGTTATATAGGTTATTCAATCACTATGGTCTGATAGTAAGAACATCACATTACACATCTTACAAAAATGTGTAAAATGATTCTTGGTTTTAAATAATGTTTTATTTTATAAACAAAATCGTTCACTGAAAATGGCCTTACTGCCTTGACAAAATACATAAAGTTAATAGTTTTATGTTTCAGACGAAGCACGTAGTAGCATGATGCCAGACATTGTCAGTGAAGGTGGCAATGCAGGTGATGCGCCAGATGAAAACTCTGATGTCGTCGTAGGTATGTTGTACTGAAATAAAATTTGATTTTAATGTCACATTCAAATCGCCATTATTTTGCGAATACATATTTATAAAACATGGAAATAATTTATCTATGAGATCAAACGTAAAAATTAGTATTTGTATATGTCGCCTAATTCCTCTTAAATACAGACGACAGAAAGTTATTTTCGCTGCTCTGTCCGCCTGTCCTAATGCTAAGTTTAATGTCATAAAGTTTTCGAGTGTCAGAAGTGTGAACGAATTTTATCCATTTTACTATAATCCGCGCAGCGGATTCTTCTTTCCGCTCGATATCTCGGGAAATAATGAACGCAAATGTATGAAAAATGGCATTTTTTCTCCTTGATGACACATAGTACTTTTTCTAGGGAATGTTTTGTTTGTTCAATGATCAGATTTTAGCATCTATTGATGAGATTTTTATAACTTTATATTCAATATGCCTTTAGGGTGAATATAAACACATTGAAATATCGTTCCGCTATAATGATTTGCAGAACATTATAGCCGGTTGATAACAGACTGGTAATTGTTTAAGGACGTTTTTGTTTCCTTTCGAGATGTCACAAATGGGTGATCCAAAGTCGGTGGCATTTTATTTGCAATATTCTTATACAATGTATATACGCATATTGACACGTCGTTTCGATCCTATGATTGGTCACGGAGAGTACATGTATGCTACTTATTGGACGTGTTCATGGGATTTATCTTGAAATAATAGACCCATGCAATTTAAGGCAGTTATCTAGAGGTCATGTCGGAAATTTCAAATCGGTTTACTCCGTTCGTCTTTCAAGAATGTTTGCTTTGATTATTTACTGGTCTATTTTTCTTTCCCGTGCTTCAAGCAACCAATCCACCAACAAAGTACATCATCGGGGAGCATCCATCAGTTTCACTAATATTCTTGTTAATAATTTGTGCTTTAATTAGCAAGGGTATCATTTTGTGCGGTTCTGAAGTTCAACATTAATGAGTTTTATTTGTAAATGGTGAGTTTTATTTGCACATGTAATTACAATGACAAGGCCATTTTATAATTATGAACCTATCTTTGTGCGAAGGTGTCGTATACAAGCGTATGTACTTATGTGCTTTTGCGTAAATATTTCTTTGCATTCTTATTAATTTTCTTAATGTATATTGTGATGATGGCTTAAGTGTATGTGCGTAATATTTCAACTTTTTTCTACGACCTAGCAGATGAACCGAGAAGCTAAAAGAGAAGGCCTCGAATCGGGTCGATAAGTGGCATAGTTACTGGGAAAATATCACGAGGACTGTTTAACTATGTTTATTTTTAAGATCGCTTATTGAAGTTTATACACTTGTGTCTGAATTTTTAACACAGTGTACACACAAAGGTAGAAACTTTGAACACGTTTAAATGCTTTAGACATAGTTTTTGTTTCAATATAATGAATTTTGTATCTATTTTGAATTTTGTGAAGTTGTGTAGCTTTTTGGGTTATATAAAGTTGTGTAGTTGCTTTAAATTTAAAGCACCAGTCCCCTATTGAATATTTATCAATAAGTCATGGAATGCATTGATTTCTCATTCAGGAAATGGTTTTAGTCCCCTACCGGTGAAACCGAAGGGACTTGTGGTTTGCGCTCTGTCAGTCAGTCAGTCTGTCACACTTTTCTGGATTAGGCGAGAACTTTTAAAGTTCTTAATATTTGTTCATGAAACTTGAAACAAGGGCGGATGGCAATATGGAGATTATGGACGTCATTTCATGTTGTTCCAACGTCAAGAATTCTGGTTGCTATGGCAACAAATAGACTAAAAATATTGCTGAAATGGCGGATTATGCGATAACTTTAAAAGTCTTTTTCTGGATTATGCGATAAATTTAAAAGTTCTTCATATTTTTTCATGAAACTTGAAACATGGACAGATGGCAATATGGAGATTATTCACGTCATTTCAGTTTGTTCCTACGTCAAGAATTCTGGTTGCTTTGGCAACAAATAGACCAGAAATATTGCTGAAAATGGTGAAAATGGCTACCGGTAGGGAACTTTTATTGCTTGGCAATAGCCTTGTTAAAAAATGTTTTTATTCTAAAACGTTGGGTTTGGTACAAATAAAATCTAGATTGTCTATAAAATATACGGCTTTCCTGAGGGTAGCAGGAAAACATGTAAAATACATTTTTTATTTAAAATATTTCCCTGCATGTTTGCATTGTGGTTGGTAAGATATTGATAATCACATCTGGACAATTGATAGTGTTTTTTATAAATGTGTGTGGACTTCTGCTTTAAACAAAGCAATTCATAACGGTATGTATGCTTTTGTTATCAGTAGCATTTTATACGTTTGCTATGCGTATATTTACATTTAGTTAATATTCTTGAAAAGCACATGATTTTTGGCAGTAGTTTGCTTTGAACGATCCACTATCGTTTTAATTTACGGGAAAACAATTATAAATATGTCACGTAGTGTAAAACGGTTATATTAAATAGCCAGGTTTTAAAGCATTTTACCTATGAATTGTCGATCAAAAATGTGCTTTCTTTTTAGAAATAAGCAACTCGAAAACTGTTTGCTATCAAAGCTACGATTTAAAAAAAAAAAAAAAAATATTAATTAAATTATGTTCCTTTGTTTTGTATCTTTCACTACCTGTAGCAAAACAAAACACACAATTACATTTACTACTTATGTTTTCTAATGCATAAACCGATTTGAGTACTTAAAAAAATACATTTATTAAGAAGTTTATATAATNAAAAAAAAAAAAAAAAAAAAAAAAAACATAAATAATACAACAAAAACCGTTTAAATATATTCAGTTCTATAACATATGTTGTACATACAGGCGTTCGCACAACATCATATGGGATTAGATTTCAATTCCGGATGTCACGGGCTTAACCGCACTCACAAAATCCGATACTATCAAAGGACATTGGAATTGCATATGGGATATGGGATAAACTTGTACATTTTAGCAAATATACAACGTAAATTATATAATGAAGATAGGGATTTTTGGTTTGGTTTTAGACAGTAACTAGCGAGTAGCCCGTCCTATTGAATGAAAAAATGATTCCATATCGCTTGAACCTTGATAATTATCCTAAATTGTAACCTGGATATATTTATTTCAAAACGTAATTGACGTACACAAGGACAATACATATTGATTGAATGAGAAATCACAAATAAATGTATTAGACGAGCGATGAGATAAAAGTATATACCATGTGTAGGCCGATTATCGGTAATTCATTTTAATTAATAACGAGCGCTGAAATGTATGTTTAAACTTTGTCTGTTTCTTTTTAATTGTATATTATATGCATTTGGTCCTTTTAACAAGATTCTTTTCATTGAGCCCACTGCAGAGAGATGTGGTGAGAGCACAGAACGATAATTCTTCTAGACGATTGTACACTTGCACTGAATACCTTTAAAAAATACCTTTTCATAATATGTCCAAGTTTTACGAAATTTGAAACATTACATTTCAAAATATTTCACTGAAATCTTGTTTGAGACACCCTTTTCAAGGTTAGACAGATTTGTTTAACAAAATTTCTAAATAATATCACAGAAATGTTCCTTTGGTGAACATCTGCCAGGTTCCAAACACATGACCATAAGGTTGGAGGCGGGGAAACGACCTTATATGGCTTTCTTTGAAACAAAAGTCCTTCAAAAACCGTTGATTTCATTTTCCATACAGGTTACAGCCGCTGAGTGGATTTTAAATAACTAAAACTAAAAGTAATCTCTGGAGTTATTGTTTGTATATATTTCAACCAAATAATCATGTCTTTAATTTTGGCTCTTAGAACATTTTACATTATAGCCTTCTGAGCAATTCGCATATGATTGTATCGTAAACAGTGGCAGTTATTGTTGAGTCTAGGAGAGCAAACAGGGGCTATAATGGTCCTCTTGTTTGCACGTTGCGCAAGTCTATGGTTGGTTCCTTCTCTTTTTATTCTATTTGTTTGGCATTACTGCTATCGTAGTCAATTGCCGTGGTGTTGACTTAGCAAGAAGATCTCGCATTGTTTCAATGTATGTGTGCCTTTTTTACAAGCACGCTGTGCATAGAACCAACATCAATGTATCAAGCCTTGAAATAATCGGAGAATGGCGTGCTTTTAACAAAAATCTGAAGGCATCGGAAAGCTTCTGAAGCAAGTGCTTTGTCATTCAAATTTCCCATACAATCTCCCTTTATGTGTTGCCGTGGCGAACGTGACATGTGCTGATGATGCCCGCTCAGCAATATCCTGCCCTCTAGTTTGCTCAACATACTTAGGTATTGCAATTCGGAATTTCTCATCTTGTTCCGAGCATCTTTGTGTTCTACCGTACCTTACGATCAGTACAGTGTGTGTAGTTATTCTAACTGTCAAATCTTACGACGACACTTTAGTGTTTCTTTCTTGACAATATGACCTTGTTGGTGCGAATTTGTCAGGAATGTTCAAAATTCAATTCATTCCATAAAGTATTTTTGTGGAAACCACTCTCTTTTTTATAGTTTACATTTCTTCATTCTGCTACTTAATGCGAGATTTAGGTTGTTGGTTGCCCTGTAAAATGAACAACAATTATACATGCTCTGTGTCTGCTGCCGATGGTTGACGTATGACATCTGTATTCCAATACCAGCCATTACAGCAAAATGTGGCTAATTGTTAAGTGTGCCAATCCTCACTTCCACGGGAGAAATTCAACTGCATGACATAAGCTTACATCATGCTTATTTCCCATGTTTATACAGATTCAGTCTTCAAGTTGCCTTATCGCAGTATGACATCACCATGTGTTGATCGTGGGATTATATTCGAATATTCGAAATCAAAGCGAAATTTATATACATCATTTATTGATTAATAAATTAAATGAATTCAGTAAAGACATTACAATTTACAACTACTGTGTTACAACAGTACACACCTCTTACAGTCTTGTGCGTTTCATTACCACCGATTTCTGCTTGTAATGAACTTTACCTCGATATGCAATCATTTGCCGAACTCGTTGGCTTATCTCGTTAAGCTGAATTCTCTTATCCTGAAAACTTGGGTTGGACAAACACTCTCGTTAACACAGGGTGTTATAACACAAATATAGTACTGGGTCGAGTACTTTTGGGTCTGTCAATAAATGAAAAAGTGTCAACAAAAGCTCTGTACGTCATTTTACGTGTCGCTTGCTGAATATCTTTTTCCAGTTTCTATAATAAATATCTTTAAATCATTTGCATATCGACCAAAGTATGGTTGTCATAGCAATTCTTTTGTTCATTTTATACAAGGTCCTGCCGCATGGACGTGATGTAATTTTTATTATTTGACTTGTTGAATAATGGTTGACAAAATCTTCCCGTCCAACACAACTTGATGGATTTCAATAATTGCTATTAAATGTTTGTTGTGTAATAACGTCAAATGAATTTCGGTCAAACTCTGACATGTATGGGGAGGGTCCGTTTTCCTTTTTAAAAAAAAGAGAAAAAAGGTCTTTGCGGATACCACAGGTAGTGTTTTTGTTTTCAATTATTGCTACGATAGTTCGTTGACTGGTAGAATTATGAAAGGAACTCGTTTGCAATGTTTTCTTAATTTTGAAAATTGTCATAGACGATGATCTGAATATATAACACTATGATGCTATGTCTTTTTAACCTTTTTAAGCAAAGACGACGTATAGCGGATACATGTACGTGTTATTGTTTCGATTCATCATCGCTCAACAACATTACACTTACGTTACTCTGGTTTGCATACAACCGAAGAGTAGTTAAATTAAAATGCTTTCTTTTGTATTGCTATTTGAATTGTGGTGCAATAAGGTTAATTTTTATTCAAACTTTATTTTTTTGCGAAAAGGGAGGGCGTAAATGTTATGTCTCGTTCTTGTAAAAAAAATGTATTAATTTACAAAACAAAATGTTCCTAGGACGATCCTTATGAAAATTGTTCAAATTGTTAGTTGTTGAAATACGTGGCTACTAAGTGAACCTCTATAAAGATTGATCAAATCGTGCACATCGAAACAGGCCATAACACAGATAATTGTAAAATACATTTAGTAATCTTTTTCTCTTAAACAGATGTGTAATATACTCTGCATCAAACATAACATAATATAGTGGTCCTCTACTAAATTTGTTCAAGTTATGACCCNCCCCCCGGGAGTAAAAGTTTGCCCCCACCTGGGGTGCGCGGGTGAAATATTTTATATTGACTTATATATCATTATAAATCATTATAATCTACCAAGAATCATACCGCTGAGTTCGAAAACTGGCCGGCACCCCATTTTACAGTTGAGAGATTTATGGCCATCTTGGCACTCATTTATTGAGCACTTTCCGCTGTTATTTTCAATAAATGTAGTTACTTTTTCATTGAGGTATATTTAGTTAGTTAGTTAGTTTAACAAATATAAATAACTTGTACCAATTATTATTTCACAATTTTGACATATGATACATGAAAAAAAAGTATTAAAAAAATAAAATCTATTCTATCATGTAAATAATCGATTGTACAAATGCTGAATTAAATTAAACTAGAAATGGCGCGGCAGATGCCGACGCGTATCCCCACGCCGCTTAGGCCAAAAAAAAAATAGGCCCGTTTCCGGTCTCCTTGGAAAAAAAAACAGGGTCGGTAGGTAGGGATTTTTTTTTTTTTGTCTTTGGGTACTAGAATGGAGAAATGAACCGAAATACACGAAAATGAACACATTTTTTTTTGGCGACCGCAATAAAAAGTTGAGGGTCGGCGCCGATTCTGGACACACGGTCGGGCGACCGGAAACGGACCTATTTTTTATTTGGCCTTAGATGTTATATTAAAAGGCAAGTTTGGGTCGAGATAGACCGTGTTAAGAGATGTTCAGTATTAAAGTGACGTCACGTCAATTGGTGAATGCATGAAGAAGTTATTTTAAAACAAAATTTTGGGTCCACCACAACCCCCATTCTCCTCTATCTCCTCCTACACTATTAGCACTAGAACCTTGAAACTTACACACATGGTAGCTATGAGCATATGTGCGACGGTGCACTATTTGGAATTTCGATCTAACCCCTGGGTCAAAAGTTATTATCACGTGCGTCGCATGTTGTTAGTAAAATGAGTTTTTTTTTACCCATTTTGCCCATTTATTTACCCATAACTTTTGACCCAGGGGTCAGATCAAAATTCCGTGACCGTCACCGTCGCACATATGCTCATAGCTACCATGTGTGTAAGTTTCAAGGTTCTAGTGCTAATAGTGTAGGAGGAAATATGGTCCGATCAACAACACAAAAAGCGGAGTTGAATACAATATAAAAGGGGCATATCGTATATCACATACAAACAGACTTCTTGCCATGTACGCATTCCATTTTTACGAGTGTGTACATTATCTAGCAGCAGTAGTAACTTAACGTAAGTTGAAATATTAAAGTGGCGTTATCACGATTTTTTTCTCAAGTCACGGTTCCAGAAAAATTTTAATACAAGTTTACATTGAACTGAAATAGCTGTACATTCCGTAATGCGCTTAACAATGTTCGTTTGAAATTACCGTATTGCTCATTGGTATCAAGTTGTTGCCATATAAATATAAAAAAGTCTTACGAAATGCTATTGTTTGTCGTTAAATTTACTAAAACAACTCAGATAATTGACATGGCATAACTCTATTAAGAGTGACTTATTTTAGTGCGCAAAATATTGTTCATATTTTCATATGGAAACTTGTAACTTGTTCATATGCAAACATGACACATCAAATGATTGTTTTTGTTATTTACCTATCTATTCGGCAACACCAGATCATAAACACAGTTATAGATGGGTTCTTAATATAACTTATTAAACCTGTGTTAGTTATCTGAATTGAAACATACCTATCACATACACTAAATATTGTTGTCGTTCAAATGGTTCATTTTGTGAGATAAAAATCTTAAAGGGACTAGTTCACAGTTTATCAAAATGAGAATTTTTCAAATTTTTGTCACAGATTCAAGAACTAAATGAACAATGTACATCAGTGTGCGAAATAACACTAATGTCACAGACTTCTACTGAAAATACAATTTCGTTTACGAAAAATCATCGTTAGAAATTGATAAAATTATAAAGCGTCTCATACGCGAAACGATCTAAAAATTTCGATTTCTTGTGTTATCGTTATATTTTGTAACAACACGTGGATAGTTATAAAAGTATAGAATAAATGGCAACCCATGTGAAGACGGATGGTCAGGTCCGCACATAAATGTAGTCTTAAAGACTCAACGACGACCTGAACATAAACTCTGAATTACACACATACACACGTGAAGACGGATGGCTGAGTGGTTTCGGCGCTTGGCTTTTACTCCATGGGTCAGTGGTTCGAGTCATGGTGTGGTTAACTTTTTTTCTCTATTTTTTTACTTTTATTCTTGTGTTTATATTGTAGCTCTTTAGTTTTGATGTTTATATTTATCAATTTAAACAATTTAATGAAAAACTTCAAAACATGCCAAAATCTGTGAACAAGTTCCTTTAAAAGGAATCTCTAGATCTGCAATACGTATCCATGTTTTAAGAAAATTTATCGGAAACGAATTGTTGGTGTTTATAATCTTTGTTGTTCTTTAATAAAAAGTTGTTTATATTCATATGTTAGCTGCTTTAGTTAAAAATCATTTCGAATAATTGTAATTTTTAGTATGCTTACAGTACATTGTGTCTGTATTGTTTTGTACTCTTTTTTACTTTTTTACTTTTTAGATCTTCTTAGTACAACTTTCTAACGGAGATCTATCTTTTGGGGTAGCCTTTGTCCGTCGTCAAAATAAGACGCTGTAGATACCACATTACGTTGAGCTTTTTTTTCATGCAATTTCGTCATCTTCATGCAAAATGGTCAGAACAAATTGTCCCAATGAAAGCTCAAGAAAGTTCGAAACCGGGTCATGTGGGGTACACAACTAGATCAAGTTAACTAAAGGGCTTGTGTATTAACTCTTGAGAAGTAACATTTTATTTGCTATTAACTATCAGCATAAAAGTTGGTCAAAACTATCTCAACCGAGTTCACAAATGTGTATGTCTTATTAAAACACATAACCATAACTCATGCTCCCATATGTCAGAGTTATTTACGTTTGTTAGTGTGTGTACTTAAATTTTGTCAGGATTATTTCTCGAAAAGTTCAAGAGGTATCAACTTAAAACTTCACCGGTAGGTAGATCGCATTGAAGGGGTCTGAATGATTCCGCTCCGTTGAAAAACATGACCCTCAGTTATCCTCCATTGTGCTAATAGAAACAGTTTGTTAATAGGCTTCGGTATGCCAAATCAACATACATTTGTCAAAATAGTATGATATATCGCCCTGTATTCAAAAATAGATCCGCTTCGTTGAAAAAAAAAACAACATGATCCACCGGAGTGGGGGGCGATTTATGTCCGTGTACGGCTTTATTGATAACATTTTGTGAACACTCTAGAGGGCAATCTTTATTAGGCTGGATCGTAAAATTTATCGAAATGATCATTTGCAGCATTTCAAAGTGGGCCATGTGGTGCCAAAACCCTGCGTTATTCTACAATTCTCTAGCAATTTCCTAGCTACATTGCGCCGGTCAAAATATTTGTCGCATGAATATCCCAATAATGGAATTTTCATTATGTTCGTGTATACATATAATTCACCTACATGATAATTTTTTGGCAAAGTCTAAGTATTGAATATCAGGTGAGCGTTGTAACATTCTTCTTAGGGTGAGCATTAAACTCTTCTTGTTTCTTGTTTACTCTATCTTTCTGAATAAAAGTCTATGAATGCATAACCTGTTGTTAATTATTGTGTAAGCACAAATATTAGTTTAATGTAATGTAACTTTGCCAGCGTGTGACAGCGATATTCATGAACTGCACTCTTGGGCTGTTATTGTTCATAGATGATACTGAAAAGAATATCTATGCCCATCGATTAATAGAACGATACTGCGCAGACTTACTTATATGTAAGTACCCGAAACGTTTATCCCTACAAACAATTTTATCTAAGTTTAACAATTGTCTCATAATTTATATATCGAAGTCAACAAGACCTGCCGGAATGCATATAACCCGACTTGTTTAATTAAGAACTTGACCTCATACACCGTGCTTGAAGTACCAAATGATGTCTCGATAAGAATGCAGTTTCTTTACATTAGTTCAGCTTCTTCTTAACGAGTTGTTGTTCGCAAACCATTTATATATATAT
>VMBQ01002864.1:13679-23992 GCA_007657795.1 Dreissena rostriformis | reverse complement strand
TATATATATGGGGAGCATAAAAATTTAACATGCCTATGACATGCAGCATGTTATTTATGTGAAACTAACGGATGCACCTCCGATGATCTACTTTGTTAATGTATGGTTTAATTGAAATCATGGGCAATCAGAAATTGGGCCAATAACTTTTTGAAAGACCAATAGACATGAACAATGACATTGACCTGACATTAGAGACTAATAATGTCAGGCCCAGCCTATGCCGCATACACGTAATGAAATTGAGATCATGAGTGTATCGAGATCTTACGCGGTAAGAAATTATTATTTGAGTGTCAATAACTGCCTAGAAAATCCATCAAATTCCGAGCATTATTGTTTTAGACCTGTATAGAAACAATTTATTATCCAAGGGGCAATTACTCTCTGAAAACGCACAGAAGACCTGACAATATGCGCATGTTAACCCTATAAGAATAGTGCATATAAGGTTTCATCAAATGCGGATAATTTATTTCTGTGATCTGACACAGAAAGGTTAAAATCATTACAAAATGTCATATTTTCCATCAAAGGAAAATACCACCATAAACATATTGAAGCAGGAAAACCTGAAAATATAAGAATGTCCAACCCAATTAGGCCGAGAGGAATAATAACCCGAATCGCAATAACTCTCTGAAAAATCAACGAAGTTAAGAAACATGCGCATGTTAACTCTAAAAGGAAAGTTTTATCAAATTCAAATCATTAGTTCTGGAGATATCACGCAAAACAAAATATCTATTAGAAAATGACATATAAATAATCAAAGGATAATAAATCCCCAAAAATCCATTGGACCAGAGCGACCTAACAAAGTATCTCCTATAGAGATGCTGCATATAAAGTTTCATCACATATGATCATTGGTGTCTAAGATCTAACACGGAAACCAAAAGTGTGATTGAAAGGAATGGCCGATATCGAGTAGTAAAGAAAAGATTATTGGGGGAATTCGATTCACACCCCGAAAACTTTTCTACCATAACTAAAATTCGAGAGGCGGACACCGTCGCAGAAACATAGTCAAGTAGACTAGCTAACCTTTTAATTGCAAAAGTCAAAATAAAAATAATAATTTTACAGCAACAAAGCTTTAAGCGTAAATCTTTTATCATGTAAAACGTAACACAAAACAAACAAATGGCTTAACAACATCATGTATGTATATGCATCCCAGGTTTTCTTTTACTGAAGTACACAGGTGCAGCCTGGTAAAGCCATTCAGCATCGACCACGCACAGATCTCTGGAAAGAGAAAACATGCAGGTACAAAACACATATGATATACTGACAAAATCAGCATGAATGGTCGGATATATGTTATCAGAGGTGCTGCCTAGTAGTATAGCAAACTTGAGAAGACCGTGCAACAGACTTATGCACAGGACAGTTATGTAGAACGTAACAACAGCTATAATTGATGATGTTTAATATCCTAACATGCATGTACAGCTTTGACTCATGACAGATGATTAGATTAACAGATTGTTAGTAGTTGTGAAGTTTAAATGTATTCGTTGAATCCTTCTAGACGTTGAGATGTATGAACAAAGATCATTTGACCTTGAATTTTGACCGTGACCTTTGATTGCAATGAATGGTTATTAATGAATTTTGAGGCCTAGAAACAGCTATATATTTAAATATCAGCTTACCTCATGTAGCATTTGGTGGTCTGGACCAACTCATTATAGAGCACATACGCTGGTTTACAGTGGAACAGTGCAGAGGACGGGTGGATGGAAACAGTCTTACGAGTGGACAGCTGGAATAAATTCAACAAGATAAATATTGCTGAGTAAAGTCATTATACAATGATTATAATAATACAAAGTTACATCAGCAAATCTATTTGATTCATTGATTTTCTCTCAAACAACTGTTTAAACATAATTGTTCTGTACCGATATCAAACAAAGATATACAAAACCACAAGCCACAGTTGAGTGTATTTTTTAACTAAGAATTTAGATTTAGCAACACTGATTAGCAGGTATGCATATTTCATGTTCAATGTTGTAACCATTTCTTAAAAACAATACAATTTACAACTGAATTTGTAGTCTTATAACAACATATTGCCTATAATGCTCTTTTGGTTGCCTTTTGTGTAGAAGAAATTGTTAAATTTGCAAGAGTAATTGCTTTACAAAGTTTAAAATAAGAACATTACTACAATGACAGGTGAAGTCAGTATCAAACAAATTGCTTATCATTATCAAAGCACTGAAGGCACTTAAGTTGTTCGCTATTGCATAATCTTAGACGCAACTCAGTTTTTAAAATTATGTTATAGCTTTTTATATCGCAAGTTTGAAATGAACACAACCAATTCAAATTTATAAAGAGTGTGTCTTAAAGCACAGGTCGAGATGTGGGTGCACTGTTTATCCTCATATTTATGTTAAAGAGATAATTTAGACAAAATAACAACCATACGTCTCTTTTTTCGCAATTGGTTGCTGCACTGGCAACCATCTTTAGAATTTTGTTTGCCTTGCTAAAGAATAACAAGCTTAGAATCATCTACATGCTGTGTTATGTGTATTTAATACTTGATTTATTTTCTTTGAATTATTTGGAAATTTTGCTGACATGACAGACTTTTAATGCATTACGTCTTAGGGCTTAATGCATATGCATTTATTGTCATCCCAGTACCAGAAACTTCCTTTAAACGAAAAACACCATAAAATCAGTGTCGTCCTTGATTTGCTTGTGCGCACTGCACAGGCTAATCTGTGTGCACAGGACACCACTTATTTGACATGCATTTAGCCCAGTTTTCCCTGAACGCANGCATCGACCACGCACAGATCTCTGGAAAGAGAAAACATGCAGGTGACAAAACACATATGAAATACTGAAAAATCAGCATGAATGGTCGGATATGTGTTATATAAGATCAGAGGTGCTGCCTAGTAGTATAGCAAACCTGAGAAGACCGTGCAACAGACTTATGCACAGGACAGTTATGTGGAACGTTACTACAGCTATAATTGATGATGTTTAATATCCTAACATGCATGTACAGCTTTGACTCGTGACGGATGATTAGATTAACAGATTATTAGTAGTTGTGAAGTTTAAATGTATTCGTTGAATCCTTCTAGACGTTGAGATGTATGAACAAAGATCATTTGATTTTGAATTTTGACCGTGACCTTTGATTGCAATTAATGGTTATTAATGAATTTTGAGGCCTAGAAACAGCTATATATTTAAATATCAGCTTACCTCATGTAGCATTTGGTGGTCTGGACCAACTCATTATAGAGCACATACGCTGGTTTACAGTGGAACAGTGCAGATGACGGGTGGATGGAAACCGTCTTACGAGTGGAGAGCTAAAAAAAATCAAAAAGATAACTTTATATTGCTGAGTTAAGTCATTATACAATGATTATAATAATACAAAGTTACATCAGCAAATCTATTTGATTCATTGATTTTCTCTCTTACAACTGTTTAAACATAATTGTTCTGTACCGGTATCAAACAAAGATATACAAAACCACAAGCCACAGTTGAGTGTATTTTTTAACTAAAAATTTAGATTTAGCAACATTGATTAGCAGGTATGCATATTTCATGTTCAATGTTGAAAACCATTTCTTAACAACAATACAATTTACAACTGAATTTGTAGTCTTATAACAACATATTGCCTATAATGCTCTTTTGGTTGCCTGTTGTATAGAAGAAATTGTTAAATTTGCACAAGTAATTGCTTTACAAAGTTTAAAATAAGAACATAACTATAACGACAGATGAAGTCAGTATCAAACAAATTGCGTATCATTAAAACTATGGGCTGTCCCTGTACAGCTTTTGAATAAAAGCAGACATAATGGATACTCACTGATATATATTCGCCTTCCTTTTGCAACTCTGCTGAAGACATGAAATACCCTGTGGTGAGGCACCTCCTTAAAAAGAAATTGCCCTTATTCATCATAAATTAGTTAAAACCTATTAATTTTAGCCTGATTGCATTGAAAGCCTAAGGCTTATTTGAAACGCTCTCAAGTCCGTTTCCTGGGACTAGAACCAGTACTTGTTGTCTATGGGGAGATCTCAAGAACACTCTCACATCGAATTATCGAACTCATGACCTCCCGGTCCCAAGCGGACACCATATCCACTTTGCCACGGCAACCTTATGCACATCATAAATTAAAGAGTTATATTCACGCTTACCGGCGGGCGTTTTTATGGCGACCCAGTCCCTGGACATGGAAGGAATTAATAGGAAATATAATATTTAAATGAAACAACTACATTTCCTCTTCGTTTTTTTTTTCTATAACACAACTCAGAAGTGCAGAATAATCCAAGTAAATAAACAGTAATGAAAAAAGCAACTAAATTTAAATAAGTAAACAGCTTCACAACAAATAAAAGCTACCAATGCAAACAAAGTTTAAAGCAACACAGTCATTTGTTTCACCCAGCTTGCACTGGAAGTGGCAAACAAACTTGTACAAAGATAAAGAAATTTAAAAAAAAATGACACTAACAAACAATTGTGTACAAAGTTGAAGAAGCTCCAGGGCCCGTATTCACCAACCCCTTCTTAGATTTAAGAATAAAGAAAAGACTGAGAACCAAGAAAATACTAGCGTTTGAATATATACAGGCTTCCACTGGTGATTATTTCATTAAAAAACAAGAGGGCCATGATGGCCCTGTATGGCTCCACTGTTTTTTTATGCGAAAAAAGCGTGCAATGTGCATGGGTTGAAATGTATTCAAGCATGTGACTTTTTCTTTCTATCCCTCGTCCCACTGGGTGCTTAAAGTTGGAAGGGTGAGCATTTTTATATATTGAAAACGTTACTACGGTGTTAACTAAACAGACTTAAAAGCCCGGGAATTGTCGCACAGGTCCTTTGCTTATAACGTAGGTACATTTATCTCTCCAAAAGATATTGTCGTTCTTTCTATTTCACATATTTTTAGATGCTGAAGATCAAATCTACGCATGTTCTACAAGATTAATGAAAGTTCCTTCATTCAATCATGAATCTTTTTCCAAAATTCCAAAAAGTGTTTGTAGGTTTCAAAGTTTCTGTTACTTATATAGTTCATGACATATGCAAAATACCTAATGACGTAGATCACCTGAACTTTACTTCATTCTTGAGGCATTAGTGAGTGTAGCAGGATTGTTAACGTGGTGAAGAAATTGTTTATTGTACAAAGAAGATATTTGCCTGAGGAAACATAAAGTTACGAGTTTTTCAGGTTCATGAGGTGCCGAAAGGCAGTAGGAATGATAACTTTGTAGAGGTTGTTTGTTAAACAAAGTAAATGTTTATGAGACAAAAAATTGAATTATAATTCATCAAGATGTTGCGATCATGGCAACACTACTTGCATATGGCGTGAGGTTTAAAGAGATATCATGACAAACAATTAGCTTGACCTAACTTTGAAAGATAATGTCTACAAACAGACGCAAAAAGACTTGATTCCCATGCATGCATGTAGGTTTGTTGTTGTTGTTGTTGTTGTGACCTTGGAACTAATTATGTAAACAACGTCTTAGACTGGTCCGCGCATATGCAGAAATGTTTTCGATCGTGCTTTTGAACTGATGGGTTATCATATTAACGGCAAAAAAAGCTTATAAATTTAATTTCTTTGTAGATATGGGATGATTAAGTACCAAATGCCATTCTCGACCTTCCAATAGACCATAACTCCTTCTGAAGAGTTTGTTTTCGTTTTGAAAACAGGACTTCCAGTTTCAAAAAGGAGAAATTGCTCATGATGAGCAATTTCTCCTTTTATCACAATGATTTCTACCCCACCCAGCCAATTTATAAATAGTCCTTTACAATATTATTTCTCGTCTGCAATCTCTTTCAATTTGGGGCAGTCCAAAATGTGTCGTTTGGTAAAGGGTTAACATTTATGGATAGTTAACATGTTGGTCTACCTTTCACGCTCGACATGTATGCATTTATCTCTTATAATTAAAAAGTTATTCCAAGTGTATTTTGATAAACTTTTAGTTTGAGAAGAAAATAGTTTATTCATCCCATAATGAATAAATAGCAAAAACGCATAAACATGCAAAGTTCAACGACTTCCTGTGGCCATGTTTTTTGACGAATCAAATTTTCTTGAACAACTTTTTAATGGGAGCCTTCAAGGGATAAATTTGGCCCCAGGGGCATAATTTGAACAAACTTGGTAGAGAACTATAAGATGTCACTACATACCAAATTTGGTAGCCCTATGGCCCAATGGTTATGGACAGGAAGATTTTTAAAGTTTGCACAAAAGAGGCTTTATATAAGAATATGTTCAGTTTTGTGATCCCCGGGGCAGGGTCAAATTTGAGCCCAGGGGAATAATTTGAAAAATTTGGTAGAGGACTATTAGATGTCACTACATACCTAATTAAGTAGCCCTAGGCTCTATAATTATGAACAAGAAGATTTTTAAAGTTTGCACAAAATAGGCCTCATTTAAGCATATGTTCATTTTTGTGACCCTCGCGGCAGGGTCAAATTTGACCCCAGGGGCATAATTTGAAAAAAGTAGAGAACTTTAAGATTTTAATACATACCAAATTTGGTAGAAATAGGTCCTATGGTTTTGGACAAGAAGATTTTTAAAGTTTGCACAAAATAGGCCAAATATAAGCATATGTTCAATTTTGTAACCCCTGGGGAACGGTCAAATTTGATCCCAGGGGCTTGATTTGAATAAACTTGGTAGAGGACTATAAGATGTCACTACATACCAAATTTGGTAGCCCTATGCCATACGGTTATGGACAAGAAGATTTTTAAAGTTTGCAGACAATAGGCCTTATTTAAGCGTATGTTCATTTTTGTGACCCCCGGGGCAGGGTCAAATTTGACCTCAGGGGCATAATTTGAACAAACAAAGAAGAGAACTATTAAATGTCACTATAAACCAAATGTGGAAGCACTAGGCCCAATGGTTATGGACAAGAAGATTTTTAAAGTTTGCACAAAATAGGCTTTATATAAGCATATGTTCAATTTATTGACCCACAGGGCGAGGTCAAATTTGACCCCAGGGGCATAATTTGAACAAATTTGAAAGAGGTTCACCTCAGAAACATTTGTGAGAAGTTGTATCAGAATTGGACTTGTAGTTTAGGAGAAGAAGATGTTTAAAGAAAAAGTTAACGCACGGACGCACGCACAACGGACACAGGACCATGACATAAGCCCCGCTGGCCTCTGGCCAGTGGAGCTAAAAATTCTAAATGAAGAATGCTATAGATAGAGGTGGTTAATACCAAGCTTGAGTCAAAATGAAAGCAATTTATGATTATTCCAATTTAAAGAATTTTCTTTATTCATAGACTTAAGTCTAAGAATTGTTTGGTGAATTCGGGCCCAGGCCATGTGTTTCCCGCACCTGACGCTGGCCGTATCCTGCCCACAGGACTCCAGAGGTAGGTTGTGTTTCACGCAGATCTCACGCAGCTGTTTACGCACGTCAAACGCATTCTTCATGTTCCTCATGTTGATGAAATTCTCCATGCACCAGGCCTGTTTGTGAAAACAAACCATGAGGTGGTGACTAAGATTATTATTTTTAATAAGTGATTAGTTTTTCAAACTGGAACTGTCAGTGTCATGTCCGTAACACAAAGCATGCCGCTTTGTCAGAAGCAATTGGCAGTTCAGTTTTAAGAGCTGTTTTCTGCACAATTCAAGCTCCAATCCAAGTAATGCACTTTCAATTTCATAGCTCACATTAAAGTCAAGAAATGCCCTGGACAAAATGTCTGCCTATTAAATTTTGAGTGTATACCTTGTATAGGTTCCAAATAAGGCAAATATGCCCCTTACAAAAATAAAATGTTATAAATTAACAAAGAGAAATGACTCTCAAAATATGGATGCAAGAGTTATGGCTATTGTGCACTCAACTACACCTTAATGTGACCAATCTACCTATGAAGTTTCAATTCTCATGCGATCCCCCTACCTTATAAGTTTTAAGTTGATAAATGTTTTGTTTATCAGGAAATGCTCTTGAAAAAATTATGAAGTACAAAAAATAACAAAAGGCGATAACTCTAACAATATGGGAGCAAGAGTTATAATTCCGTTGTAACACATACCATTAATAAGATCTATCTACCTATGAAGTTTCAAGTCACGTGAATTGTCAGATTTGTTCAACTGCACATAACTGAGTAATGTTTGGATCATTTTCCAATTTGGCATGAACAAATGTCTTGCACATCTACAAATTATGGAGACAATATTCTAATTTCGTCGTTTCAGAAATAAGGTAGTAGTTTGTTCATCAATTTACCGACAAACAGCCTGACTGATCAACAAACATACAAAGTGAACCCAACATACCCTCTTTATGCTGTGGTAAAATACACACTATACTATGGGCGTGTTACCTTATTGCCATTGACCCCTTTGTAAGCCTTGTATATGTTGAGAATAGTGATATGGTCACCTTCACTGGACATGAATTTTTCCCGGACTGCCAGGGCCCTCTCACGCTGTAACATACATAGCAGTAAAGGTTCTATGTTGGTAAAGGTTCTATGTTGGTAAATGAAATTGCCATGTAATTTATCAATTCAATGCATACTTCCCCTGAAATGCTTTATGCACTCATCAAAATACAATAAAACATTGTTTTAGCCAAGGAAAGACGTGTTAAGTTATTTAATTAATTCGAAATATATTCTGCAGAAACAGTAATCAGGAATTTGATGTAATATCTTTTTTATTAAAACTAATTTTAATAGTTAAGATACGAAATTGTTGGCCAAAATCACATGTTTGTACCAAATTATGAAGTTGATATTTAACAACTATTATTTCAATCTTGATAGGATATCATCTTCGTATTTACATCACAGTCCCTCAAAAAGATACAAAACTGTCTAATTGGCACAAACAAACATATTCTGCAGCCAATCTACTCACCTTGCTCGGTGGGGTATAGAGAATGGAATCCACTGACAGAAGGGACACTATTGTCAAGATCTCCTCTCTGAAATATATGACATATTTTTTAATTTTTTTTAACACCTCCATCATGTTTGTATGAAACCCTCAGCAATGGCACCTGCAATGAATACAGCAGTGTAAACTTCTAAGCACCTGCTGTGAATACTGCAGATGCAACTTATCAGTTGTTAAGCAAAACACTGCATGGGGCAATGAGTGTGCCAGCAAGGAGTTTAATTAGGCAGGGTGGTCTTTTGTCAAAAGGTCACATAAACTCATTATTAGCCATGTGGCATATTTTCAATATAAAATGTGTTATATATTTCATACTAGATGTATTTTCAGTAAAAATATTGTTTCTATAATTAAAAAAACTAGTTTAACTGTGTTAATTTAAATAAGTTACGGAAACTACCAACATAATTTGCTGTACAATAATGTGATCAGATCAAGAGGGCATGACAGGGGGTTCAAAGGGCAGGATGGAACCAATTCAATTTAGGCACAGATTCAGTACTTGCAAGATTGCATTAAGCTATTACTCAGTCAAAAGATGGCAGAAAATGGTGGACCAATACGCTAGGTGGAACACCTTGTGGAGGTCATAATCCAGACCAGGTGCTATCATAAAATACATCAAATACATATGAAAGAAAACAAATGTTAGTGCTCTTACATATAAACCTCATAAAGTTACGGATACTGAAATGTTAAATATCTGAATTTTGTCTTACAAACAGTGGTGATCTTTTGAAGCCAGTATAACTCTGGAAAGTTTTGGGTCCAGTGGGAAAAGTGCCATGAGTTTGCCCAATGAGGTCAACTGGAACAAAGTCATGTGAATATACTTGAATAACATGTTTTAAATGTATTTAAAAAACAAAAGTTTGTATTTATATTGCATTCCAATACATTACTAGTTGTGAGAAATAAATCTACAATGAAACTTGAAGTAACTTGATAAAACTACAATTTATACAATATTATTAATATAAAATTAATACATTAATTTATATAAAACCCTACTATGTTTAACCAAGGAAACAGTCAATATCTCCAAGTTTGATTGCTTGTAAATGTTGAATTAAAATCAAAATTAGCCTAAATACTGTGTGCTCACAAGGAAAATATATAACACATGTAGTTATACATGAAATGCTGACTTAACATACAATTATCAGGGGGTTTTTTTGGCCCGATTTTATAGACGAATAACGGCTATGTTCCCAATGGCAAAAGCTATACTTTTTTCCCAAAATTTGGAAAAAAAATCCCAATTTAAAAAAAAAAAAAAAAAAAAAATATATTAAACTCACCACGCTGATTCCAAAT
>VMBQ01002864.1:0-13075 GCA_007657795.1 Dreissena rostriformis | reverse complement strand
ATTAACCGAGACAGCTACTTAATAAAATATGTGTTGAAGGCAATATTATACATAGCCGTTCTTAACAAGAAACCGTCAGAGACGGGTGATGCTCCCCATTGGTTTTTTTGTCACAATATTGCACTATATATTCAGATAAAAGGAAACGTCTTGAGGGGCATAACTTTGGACAAAATAATACGATGGATGGTTTAGCAGCTTAAAAATTTCAAAGGGCCATAACTCTCTAAATAAATCATCTAACCAGAACCCACTAATAACATGCGCATCTCCTCAAGGTAGTTAAGCTTTCCATAAAGCTTCATTGAACTCCAGTCAGTAGTTGGGGAGAAATAGCCCGGACAAGAATTGCACTATAATTATGTACAGTTTATAGAAAATTTCAAAGTGCCATAACTCTGTGAAAAATCATCCAACCATAACCGGCTGATAATATGCACATCTCCTGTTGATAGTGAAGCTTCCCATAAAGTTTCATTGAACTCCCTAATAAGTTGCTGAGAAAAAGGTATGTACAATGGAACATTTCAAAGGGCCGTAACTCTGTGAAAAATCATCCGACCATAACCGGCTGATAATATGCACATCTCCTGTTGGTAGTTAAGCTTCCCATAAACTTTCAATGAATTCCCGTAATAAGTTGCTGAGAAATAGCTCGGACAAGAATTGCGCTATGTGTACAATGGAAAATTTCAAAGGGCCATAACTCTGTGAAAAATTATCCGACCAGAACCGGCTGATAATATGCGCATCTCCTCTTGGTAGTCAAGCTTTCCATAAAGTTTTATTGAATTCCGGTCATTATTTGCTGAGAAATAGCCCGGACAAGAATTGCACTATATGAACAGTTAATGGAAAATTTCAAAGGGCCATAACTCTGTGAAAAATCATCCGACCAGAACTGGCTGATTACATGCAAATCTCCTTTTGGTAGTGAAGCTTCCCAAAAAGATTCTTTGAATTCCGGTCATTAGTTGCTGAGAAATAGCCCGGACAAAAATCCGGACGGACGCACGCACGCACGGACAGACGAAGCGGCGACTATATGCTCCCCCCCAAAAATTTGGGGGAGCATAAAAACAGCCCATAACGGTCGCTTCGTTTATATCCCATAGCAACAGTTATTGAACACTCAAAATATATATTAAGGGTTGAAAATGAAAAAATACAATAATCATGTTACAATGCATGCAAATGCCATACACTGTAGGGATTGTAAGCTTGGTTTGGTTGAGTTTGGTTATGAATTCTAAGTTATTTAAGAGCAGTAAAACGTGTCTGAATACAAAATGTTGGAATTAGAAGTCACCTTTGGAAGAAGGCTCCTTCTTTTAATACAAAATCCAGTGGTTAACCTTTTACCATTCAGATATGTCCTTTGACGTGTTTGTAGTCCCTTAGAAAATGAATTTAAATTTAAGACCTTACTTACTTGATTTAAGTTTCAAGCCTCAATTTCTAACCCTAAAATACTGATAAGCAGCAAACAGCATAAAACCTGAACAGACTGCCAGTTACTCCAGACTGTTCTGGTTTTATGCTGTTTGCATATAGCCATTTCCACTTTGCTTCTGAGTGGGGAAGGGTTCAACACCAGTTGAATACTTGTTGAATGTATATAATTCACTAGAACAGATGAATGACCAGTTCAGAGGGAATAAGTGGTTCAGGTTATAAACAAAGTTGGGAGTATTCCACTGAAATGATAAATGCATTCTACAAATTAAGCTTGCTTTCTGGCAGTTAAATATATAAACACTCCCTATAACAGTCGCTTTGTTTATATGAATTGACTTATGTCATCAGTTACATGTCCTTAACACTCAAAACATTTTTCTTCAGATTGGTGTGATGTTTTATTAAAGAAATAATCAACGGGTAACCGTTGGTTATTGCGGTAATAACCAACGGTATGGAGTTCCGATGCTTAGGAATTAAACCACGAGGGCTTAGCCCGAGTGGTTTGATAACAAGCATCAAAATGAACCGAAATAATGTCCGAATTATATGCTACATATTCCAAATAATAACTAGATCCCTTAACACAGCTTAAATGTGCCTTTTCTTCTTGTTAAAACTTATTTTATATACAGAGCAATTGAATTAACTTTACTTCCAGTGCGTTAGTTCGGTTATAAGTACTTTAAGAAGAAAAAAATTTGTAAGTTTATTCAGTAGAATGTATTCACAGCGCGTGCGAGGAAACAACCGTTGGTATATCGGGGTAATTACCCACGGTAAGCTCCCTTCTCATTTTAATGCGCAAGCGTTGGTTATTGGTGTGCGACTGTGGTAGAATAGTTATTCAATGTACTGAATCTTATTATTTATTTAGGGTTGAACATGAAAAATTACAATTATCATTTTACAGTGCATATAAATGCAATACATTGTAGCATTGTTTAGTAAAATGAGTTCCGTCAAGAATTCTAAGTTATTTAAGAGCCATAAAATGTGCAGGAACACAATATATTTCAATAAAAGAGTAAAACACAATAAAACTATTGTCCAACCAAAGGTAACCAACCACACATACTTCAATACACTATCCACTGTTGCTTACTTTGCTTTCACCATGCCCGTATCTATGACAAATCTCACTCCACTGATGGTTATGGATGTTTCAGCAATGTTGGTGGCCACAATCACCTTACGGCAACCCTATAAAAACATGTATTTAAGTACCATATGACAGAAGTCAAACTAATGCTTGTCATGCTGATGAATACTGCCCTTCCCTCTCATTTTGTTCCCTTTTATTTGGTAATATGTAGTAAGTTATACAAATCCTATTACAGAAATTTGACACTGGAAAAGGGGCATAACATAAGCAATTTTTCACAAAGAAAGTTATAATTTTCAAATGCAAAACTTTTTATCATAATGACCAGTCTGATTTTAGAACTTCATTGAAAACTTGCAATGAAATTATCCAGTAAAATTGCTTATGGTGAATTTCTTATATCTGACCTTGAATTATGAGCTTGACCTTGAAACTAGATACCTGTTGTTTTTTTTTATAGTAAAACACTCTATTTCCTGTTTATCACATGCTATGACTTCACGGCTTATGAATAAACCTGCAGACTAAAGTGGCAAAACTACCAATAATTAGAAGTTCCAAGTTTACCTTGGGTGTGGTCTGGAAGACTTTGAGCTGCTGTTGCGCAGGCAGAGCCGCATACAGGGGGCACACCAGAAGGTTGGGTGTGTTACCTGGCACGTTCTGGCCAATGTCCCGTATCGACTTCACCATGGACTCAATCTCTTCTTGGCCAGTGAGGAATATCAGAACGTCTTCTCTGGGAATATAATATTTTTCTGTATTTCATGTTTCTGTTAATATATGTTTAAAAAAAACACATAAATTGGTGTTTGAAAAATCTTCTTTTAATCGCTTGAACTGCTATTGGTCAGTGTTGACAATAAATGATTGAGTTAAAATAGGTTCCATATCATTGGAAAGTTATAGCAAATGGTTGTACAATTCAATCAATTCACTTAACATTGTTCAATAAAAGCTTAGACATGCACAGAGGCAGAATGAACTGATTCAAGTGTTCATTAAGTTTCAATTTTAAAGAAGAGTCTATTAGTCAACTAGATATTTTATCATTTAGTGGTTTAATGGTTGCTAAGACAAAACAGCAATATAAAGTTCCAATTGTATAGCACTGCAGTTTTAATGGCAACATTCATATACAATGATAATTTTAATGAAAACATTTCAAAGTATACTATCCCATGTACCCAGGATTGAGCATGTATCTATTGTATCTGAACAATTATTAAAAAAAGAAAAAAGAAAAATAGCTTTGTATTAACAAGATAACACGCCATCAGCAAACACACGGAATATTGTTATGTTTTCCTTTTTTATTTCATGACATCATTGATGTTTTAATGTTGTTAAAAGCCACTTTCTATTGTTTTCTTATGAAAAGAATACAGAAACAAAAAGCTGCGTTCAATAAATACTGATGCCCTCTGTGAAAGCCTTGTCATTATCAATTAATTGGCCCATATGAACAAGTCTTAGTCCAAAATTAGGTAAATGTCAAAATAAAGTTAGGTGATGTGGGTGTGTTGAGAGTGCTAAAATATAACATCAATGCAAGAATTGTAGCAAGCAGTATCAATGTTATACAAAACCTGTCATTGAGGGAAAACCTTGCATGGACAGACGGACAGACAGACGGACAGACAGACGGACGGACAGAAGAATGGACAGAAGGATGGACAGAAGGATGGACAGAAGGATGGACAGACGGACAGACAGAAGAATGTACAGAAGGATGGACAGAAGAATGGACAGAAGGATGGACAGAAGGATGGACAGAAGGATGGACAGAAGGATGGACAGAATAACAGCCAGGCCATTTGCTTTATATTTCTCTCAGCATCAGAAGATGTCAAAATGATGGGATGAATAGAATACCAGATAAGTGTTGAACACAAGTATGTTTATTTGCTCAGCAAAAAAAACCAAACAACTTGCCAAGGCTTGTGGTGTAAGTTTTCTATGCCTCGCTAAATAAACTTAACCCTTTCTCGCTCAGAAGCAAATTGAAAATGTCTATATGCAACCATAATTAAAACAGAACAGCCTGCCAGTAACTTGCAGTTTGATCAGGTTTAATGCTGTTTGCTTCCCATCCGTATCTGAGGGTTTGAAACGAAGGCTTTAAAACTTGAATCTAGTAAGAAAGTTCTGAAATTAAATTTGATTTTTTAAGGAACTAGAAACGTGTCAAAGTGCGTATCTAACCAAGTAGTCACTATGTCTCTATGTACTCACTGTGCGGGAGCCTCTCTGTGTATCTGGAACAGTGTGACCAGGGCTGCAAACAGGTAGTCAGACTGCTCCTCCTTGGCGTATAGAACCTGTAAAAAAGGACTCAGTAAATCTGATCTTAGTCCAAAAGTGCATTGCAATAATGTCAAACTTTGTGAGCATATATTAGAAAGTTAGGCTGCATCATGTGAGGACCCAGTCCGGGACCCAGCACTCTTACCTTATTTACTTACTTGAATCACTAAAATTGAAATTAATTTTGAATGATTGCTGTAATGCTAAGTTATTAAATTTTCAAAGGGTGGGGGGGGGAGACAGAAATACCCGGAGTAGACTCCACCTGTACGGTAAAGTGACCACCAATCAAACTCGCATGTGCCAGAAAAAGGTAACTGAACCCAAGTCCAACGTTTTAATAAAATGGTACAAACATGTAGGGGAAATCATATTAATAATTTAAGGATGAAGATAATTATGATGAATGATCTGGTACATGTAGGTTTTATTTTGCTATTTGCGCTGATTAATGGTCCTTTTTAATTGATGCATTGACAACTGGCATTGACCAGCAACATACTGCTAGTAGTTCCTGAATTGATGGAACAGTTCCACCTACCCTGATTGGGAACTGTCTGCCTTCCAGGTACAGGACGGGAGCCTTGTTGAAATACTGGGAGAAATGGTCCACATCCATAGTGGCAGACATCACTATGATCTGCAAGGGATGTCATCAGATTAGGAAAACATGTCAATAAATGCATGAAGTGCGATGACTGATTACTGTAAAATGATAATTATTTGTCGGACATTAACTTTCCTTAATTTTGTGGATTGACCGATCCAAGATTTAACACAAACACATCGGAAAATGAAAAACACAAATTCATTAAAAACAAGGCTTGTCACCATAGGATGACATATGCCCCTTTTTCCACATTTTTCTAAACCTAAACGCAAATTGTTTTTCCACATTTTTCGAAACCTTAACGCAAAGTGTGATGGAATTTCAGACCAACAAACAGATGGACAGACAGACGGACAGTGCGATCACTATATGCCCACCTTCGTGGGCATGCAAATCCAAAACCAGAAATCCACTTATTTAAGTGTCCACAAAAAAGTATCTATTTTTAAACCACAAAATGTAATACCTTCAAATATTAATGATTTTGACAGTATTGACCGCACATTTATCAATCGACTTCAGGAATGCTTATTGTACATTTAGAGGCTTTGATTAAGAACTGCATCATCATCATAAATATTATAACTTCCCTATAATGGAAAAAAAAAAGAAAAAGGGAAAGTCCATTTAGTCACTTTGAAGTAAAGAAAATAATATGATGATAATTTAAAAAGTGCAATAATCAAAACTTGTGTTCATTAAGGAAAAGATCCATAGTTGGGTAATGCATCCTGCTCCTTTTTCCCAAAAACAATGAAATCCTTTTTAAACCATTATTACCTTGATAACAGGAGAAATGAATTTATCAACGACCATATTACCTTGATAAATAAATAGTGAATGGAACTAACCAACCATTTTTTATAAAGGGTTCATGGAATTCAACAAATACTGTATTACCTTAATAAAGGGTGCATTTAATTTAACAAATACCATAATACCTTAAGCGGTTTCATTTGCAGTTTTTTCCGTTCATGTTGAGCCTGTTTCACAACACCAAAGAGGACGTCCGTGTGAATTGTCCGCTCATGGGCCTCGTCTAGAATAACTACGCTATACCTGTCATTGCAGACAAGAAGCACCAACATTGAAGCAAACAAAATACTTGTACAGTGTTGTTGTTTTTTGGTCTAATTTGGGGCTAAAATTTGACCCGATCAAAAAGTATATATTTTACTGTAATAACTGCCTAAAATTCACAATTGAAAGTAAAATTCTTTTTTAACTATTTTAATAAATCACCTTCCTATCAAACTCTTAAGACACTATTTTTAAAACACTTTCAGTCTTAATTTGATAGTTTTTATAAGAAAACAAACAACAACTTCATGCCTTAATTTCATCCAAACAACATGATTTTCCCCAATGCAAAGGTGTTGCCCATTGCCAAAAAGGTGGAAAAAAAAATGTAGTATGTAGTACTAAGTGAAAATAAGCTCAAGAAAATCAAATGTTTCAACTGGTTGCAAAAAAATAAAAAAAATTGTAAGCTTAACTATTTGGTGTCACCAAAATGGCGTATGCTGATGAAAACGTGTATCAGGTACCAAGAAGTTAAGTTGTCTCCTAATAGAAGATGTTAGAGGTTTTATACCAGACTGGATTACATGTATAAGAGTCTTAACAATTGGACTTTATTAATTGACCCGTGTCATACGTAAATGCGTCTTCAGCCATACTCTAGCCAGGAGCTTCCTTGCATGACTTTATAGTGGACTGCACGGGCTTGTCTGGAGCGACACTGGCATAAGACCCATTTTCAAATGATGCGGGTCAATTACCTAATTAGTTTCCATACAGGTGACATCAAGAACTCACCGTTTCATTAGAGGGTCTGAGATGGCCTCCCTCAGCAACATACCATCAGTCATGTACTTGATCTTGGTCCGCTCTGATGTTGTGTCGTCAAATCTCACGCAATAACCCACCTGAAAGATTGGATGAATTCATTAGACCTGCGCTTTTACTCACCAATTTAGAAGTCATAATTTTGAATATGTGACGTCATTCGGATATCAGCTAGGTAATAACAATATTGTATGTTTTGCATGAGTGTAATATCACTTCTGCAATTAGAACAATTCAAGTTTGATCCCAGCATATAAAGTGATTTTGAACTTTTTCCCAGGTGGGCATAGGAGCACGGCGCAGTAAATTCAAAAAGGGCATGTTCAAACGCAGTTTATGCAAAAAAGGGAAAATGTGTGTGATCTTTGACAACATAGCGCAATCGCGCGGTCTAAAACAGATACAGATATTCACTCCTACACTCAGGTATCACTACACAATAAAGGCTTACCAGATCCCCAAGGTCAGTCCTCTTCTCCTGTGCCACTCGCTGTGAGATGGTGATAGCTGCCACTCTGCGGGGCTGAGATAGAAATAACATACAGTAACTTATAAACATACAGGGACCAAACTACAGGGATGGAAATGAAGATACAGATTCTGAAATAAAGACACACCAACGGAAATTAAAATACTTGTAAAGTATATGCCTCAAGATGAAATATCTTATTTTATTTGTGAAAGAATATCAGACCTTTGTGAAAATATAAAATTTAAAAAAATCACTGACATTGACAAATATCATCCATTATCAACATTTATTTTATTCTTTCTTACATCCTAAAAAGAAACCTTAGTAATAAGAAGTTACTTAAACTCATATTGAATAATGAATTTGACTTTTATTTATCATACTAAAAAGAGTTTCTTTCCTTACTGAATCAAGTTTCTCCATCCACTAACCATGTATTTTCAATTTTTCCGATTTGAAGTTATATCAAAAGAGTTCTCTCGCTTTAATTTTCTTTAAATTCTGATCTATAAAATAATGAAAATACCTATTCCTCACCTGAGTTATTGCAATAATTGAGTTCCTGTGGATTCCAGCTTCAAATAGGAACTGAAAAATGCAAATGAAAATAGTGCATATGTGCATAACAGTGCATAAGAGAGAAACTATAAAGAAGTTTATTGGTATGTTTACATCAAATCTGCATTTTTCTGTAGCATGACAATAAACAATAACAAGAGATGTGTTTGTCAGAAACACAATGCCCACTACTGTGCCTTAAAAAAATGTTGTTTTTTTACCTTTGACCTTGAAGGATGACCTTGACCTTTCACACTCAAAATGTGCAGCTCCATGTGATACACATGCATGCCAAATATCAAGTTGTTATCTTCAATATTGCAAAAGTTATGACCAATTTTAAAGTTTTCGGACGGACGGACAGACAGACGGACAGACTGATGGACACTTGAACTGCTATATGTCACCCTACCGGGAAAAAAAGTAATTTTGACACACACTGGATCCAGGTCTTAGGTTATTTTGTCCAAATGCTAAAGAGCAACACAACTTGTCAATATAACGTCACATTTCAACAACTTTGAAATATGGCAGCTTTGAAGCATTTCGCCGAATGATGATGTGGCCAAAGCATAACCACTAACACAGGAGAATCCATCTCACGGACAAGTGAAATTTGCAAGAGATTGATTTATTATTTCCATGCGAAAATGATTTAAACACAGTTGTCAAAAATATAGAAACAGGTATCTGTCTCTACAAGGTAACCTACAAGAATATGCATATTAAACCCAAAAGTGAACAAGGCTTGTCACCATAGGATGACATATGCATGGGTGAAAGTACAAAAAATGGAAAATACTGAAATGTTTTAGCCGGGGGCCAGGGGGCTGCAGGATCCCTGGTGTGTCCAGGGCAAAGCCCTGGTCAGGGGTGTAGGGGGCCGAAGGCCCCCGGAAGCTCCTGAAGGATAGCAAATTGATCAGCAAATAGGAAGCTATCCTCAAATACAAGACCAACATATGTTGACAGTAATTCTTGCAGCTTAACATGCATACAAATAAATGGAAAACAAACAATGGTTATGGTTGTACATGTACAATAGCTTTATTCAGTAATCTATTCATTTTTTTATTAAGCATACACTCTTTAACTTAAAGACAGGGGTTGTAACGGACCTGAAGTCCCAATCCTAAAAATCAGCTGATGTCCAGGGGCTGCAAGCCCCTGCAGGGGCTAGGGGTGGAACCCCTAGTTGGGAGTTCAAGGTGGTGAAGCCCCCCGAAGCAAAATGATTTTAAGCCTTTGAGGACCTAAAAAGTGTGTTTTTGTTATGTCAAATTTTGTTTTATTGCTAAAGTTTATGTATTGATTGACAGACTAAAACTTGAACTAGCTTTGGACACATCATTAAAAACCTTTTTTCCATGTTCAATATGTCCGAGCCCTAACTTATTGTTCTATTTTATATAGATTATAAAATATTAGTCTTTCTAGTTACAATTTCTGTTGAATACAATGCAAAATATTATAAACCAGACACAATCCGTATCAACGCATGTGTATTCATCATTCTATAAAAACAATAAAAAGAATGTCCAGAATAATTTTAAATCGACGATAAATACTGTATCCGTAAACGAATGTCCGAAAAATTGTATGTGTTTTGCACATGAAATAAAATGTGCATATCGTTTGACTGCAGAAAATGACAACCAATTACCTAGAACATATATAATTTGGTTAACATATTGCTTTACCATATGCTACTGCAGTGCTTAACTTTGCTTATCGATGTCTTAAAATATTTCAAAATGGCGAACATGTGCAACTGACCGGGCGAATAGTGCCCAGAGGGATAGAACGATTTACGAGACAATAGAAAATGAAGGGCAATAAGCCCAGGGGGGATAGACTAATTGAGAAGCAATCGGCGCGTCAAATCTATTATCAGATATGGGTTAACAGAACAGTGGGAAACCAATTTATCACGTCTGGAATCGATCGTATTTTGTTTGTCAGCATTGCTGGACACATGGCCCTAACCTCCACCCCCAACAAAATCTCATCGGATTTACATGATTCACGAAAACGACCTCTGTGGAGCAAAAAAATACGGAATTCCGTAGTAATACGGAACACTTTCAACCATGCATATGCCCCCTTTTTTCAAATTTTTCTAAACCTAAACGCAAAGTGTTTTTTTCCACATTTTTCGAAACCTAAACGCAAAGTGTGACTGAATTTCAGACGGACAGACAGACGGACAGACAGACAGACAGACGGAGAGTGCGATCACTATACGCCCACCTTCGGGGGCATAAAAACTGTCTTTAATACATGTACTTGTTACCTGTAGTATCTGAGTTGTCTTTTGTTTAAACCAATTTATTTAAGCTTGATTGCATCGCAATCCTAAGGCTTATTGAAACGCTATCGAGTCCGTTTCCTGGGTAAAACCAGTACTTGATGTCTTTGGGGGAGATCTAAAAAATGCTCACACAGTGGGAATCGAACCAGAGACCTTCTGATTGCTAGCGGACACCATATCCACTACACAACATCGACCTAACTCTTTACCTGTGGTATCTGTGTTGTCTTCCCACTGCCCGTCTCCCCTATGATCACAACACTGCTGTGCCTCTGCACCTCACTGATGAGCCTCCCTCTGGCTGGGTGAATGGGCAGGTTCTGCCTCTCTTCTCTGATCTTCGTGAAATGGTCATCTGGATGACATTGAGGTGTGTATAGTCAGTGAATTGATATGCTCTTTGCTTTGTGATAAGTGTCTTGTGAAAGCTCCCAGAGTTAGGATGAAACCTGGGGGAATCCTGGGACCGCGGGGTTATGCCCCCACTTAATTTCGCCACTTTAAATAAGTTTGGTCCAAAATAATATTATTATCCCCACGCTTTTTGAAACAAGAGGGCCACAATGGCCCTGTATCGCTCCACTGTTTTTTTATGCGAAAAAAGCGTGCAATGTGCATGGTTGAAATGTACTCAAGCATGTGACTTTCTCTTTCTATCCCTCGTCCNCAATTATTTATATTAATGGTACAGTAAATTAACGCTGCAGTTGGTTTCCGATACTAATAATATTATAGTATAAATATTTATACATCTATGAGGTTGTTTAAAGGGACTTGTTCACGTTTTGGTAAATTGACAAAATTGAAACAAGAGGGCCATGATGGCCCTGTATCGCTCCACTGTTTTTTTAGGCTTAACAAAAAAAAGTGTTTGTTTCCACTGACATGGCCAAAAAATTAGGGTAGGTAGGTAGGCAAATAATTGTATTTAATTAAAAAAAATAAAATAAGAAAATGTCATACATGGTGCATCTTCTCATTTTTTGTGTACAACTGTATGTACAATAAATTTGATGATGTATGTAATGCTATATGGCTGTATTTAAATGCTTTTATGAAATCAAAATTTGCTGTTCATTATGCATTTGTTGCTTTCCTTATTTCCGAATTTNGCACGAGTGGTGTTGCATTTAACATTATTACCATGAACAGACCCAATCAAATCGGGTGTGCGATTATATTTCTTGGATGCAGTTTATGCTTCCAAAGGACCACATTTTCAGACTATATTATGAACTGGTGGCGTGGGGTCTATCTACCCCTGACTTTCAAGACCATTCACCAAATATTATTTAAGTTTTTATATTGTCAGACAAAATTTGTGGACAGACAGACTGATCACTACAGGGCACTCACATTTACAATGTGGGGCCCTAATCATTTTAAGCTATTAAATCACCAAGCGCAGAAAAGCAGAAATTTAATGCTTCTTGTATCAAACTATACGTATAAATCTAAAAAACAAATTCTTATTTGTATTTTTTATTAAACTGACTTTTAATAGATTTTTTTCGAATTTTGAGCTCAAAGAAGATTAGGACAGACGGCAACAAATTAGGCAGGGTCGGGCCACCAGAAACTAACACTTTCTTTATAGGCCTTATGCGAAAAAAGCCTGCAATGCGCATGGGTTGAAATGGACTCAAAATGTGACTTTCTTTTTCTATCCCCGTCCCACTGGGCTATAAGTTGGAAGAGTGAGCATTTTTATACATGGAAAACATTAATACGGTATTAACTAAACAGACTAAAAAGCCCGGGAATTTTCGCACAGGTCCTTTGCTTATAACATAGGTACATTTATCTCTCCAAAAGATATATAAGATGTCACTACATACCAAATTTGGTAGCCCTAGGCCCAATGGTTATAAACAGGAAGATTTTTTAAAGTTTTCACAAAAGAGGCTTTAAATAAGCATATGTTCAGTTTTGTGACCCTACGGGGCAGGGTCAAATTTGAGCCCAGGGAAATAATTTGAACAAATTTGTTAGAGGACTATAAGATGTCACTACATACCAAATTTAGTAGCCCTAGGCTCTATAATTATGAACAAGAAGATTTTTAAAGTTTGCACAAAATAGGCCTTATTAAAGCATATGTTCATTTTTTGTGACCCCCAGGGCAGGGTCAAATTTGACCCCAGGGGCATAATTTAAAAAAACTTGGTAGAAAACTGTAAGATTTTAATACATACCAAATTTGGTAGAAATAGGATCAATGGTTATGGACAAGAAGATTTTTAAAGTTTGCACAAAATAGGCCCAATATAACATATGTTCAATTTTGTGACCCCTGAAAACAGTCAAATTTGATCCCAGGGGCTTAATTTGAACAAACTTGGTAAAGGACTAGAAGATGTCACTACATACCAAATTTGGTAGTCCTATGCCATACGGTTATGGACA
>VMBQ01002863.1:71844-124548 GCA_007657795.1 Dreissena rostriformis | reverse complement strand
TATAGATCAGGTTTATCATGCTCGGCACGAAAACGAAGTTTTCTAAGCCTTACATGATAAACCTGATCTATAATCAACACTAACCTATTATCTATTTATCATACAGCTTCATGATTTTATAGAACAAAATACGACTCATACAGAAAAGATAAGGTTTATCCCACACCTTGCTTTATCCCACATCTACTAGGGACTACTTTTTTTGGCTTTTCACTCCTCGTTCATTTGTTCTTAAATTTGGATTTATACATGAAATGAATGTTTACTTTTCAAATCAATATACCGTATATATATAAAAGCCGAATTTCCACTGAAATTTATGTCAAAACCGGTTTTCCGTACTTTTATTTTTCATTCAATTGACTGCGCAATTTATGACGTATCTCGTGTGATGTAATTTCTGTGACGAAACACACCAGTTTAATTTTGACTCTCTGGATTTTGGACAAGTCGGACGTGTTAGTTTATTAAATATTTGTTAACGCATCGAACGAATCTAAAACGTATTTCGGACTGTGTGGTTGTAACATAGGCGGATCCAAGGGGGGGCGGACGCGGCCCCTAAAATCGCCAAAGTAAAGTCAATTCATTTGATGTTTCACNCTGTCGGAAATAACCGATCATTTTCGATCATTGCCGATCTTCAAAGAAATCGCGGGAAATCATAACAGTGGCTCTACCTTAAATCGTGAAAAGGAAGCTATGAGCGCATTAACGTAATATGGTTTACCCACTTATATAATACACACGCATATTATATTTTATAAATAACAATTATCATTTTGATAGAATAATAAAAAAAATAATAATAATAATTTTGATTACATAACAATCATAATTGCAAGCAAAATCACCCTAGTGATATGTCATTGTATTTTATTCTGGGACACCAATCGTATTCAAATCATATACTTAATTCAATATAAATGTTCATTTAATTTATAAACCACATAATGCATAGGCGGTCCAAAGGGGGGGGGGGGGCGCTAAAATCGCCAAAGTAAAGTCAATTCATTTAATGTTTCACACTTAACTAGATCTTAATCACCTATTTAAACTATTTTTTCTTCTTTTTCGTACACAACATTTCCCATTAATCACAGACAATCGCTATAGCATTTCTTCCGGCTATATCCATCCGTATTACGTATGAACTATGCACTTTTTTGGCATTATAAGAAGGTTCTTTGATGAAAGTACATAAGGAGTGACATGCTCGAGAAGTGGTTGTCAAGGCCTTCAAAATCACTAAAATCGTGGAGCTATGAAGCAGCCCTCCAGTAACCAGCAGTCTGGTAACAGTCAATTCCTCCAAACCACATTGATAAGTCTCCAAAGTCTCTCTAATAGTATCGGGCAATTCTTGTATACTATGTACGGTATTCCATTCGGGCCCAGTGTTGATCCTGTTTTTGCCTTTCTAATCGCTGACTTTCTGCAGCTTAAGCTCGGCGTCGTCGAAGACATATGTTGGTGGTTCCGGGGACATAAGCGTGTCGGAGTTGCCCAGGTCCTGTTCTCTGTTCTCTTAAGAGTTTACATTCGGTAGGTGGACCTCCATTTCCTGTCTTGGACAATCTAGCCTATCTGATCTCTTATCTCCAATGAGCTTCTTCGTTAACAGGAAGGGGTTAGCTGTGACGTTGGCCTGCTTTCATGACCTCTCCTTCCGGTTCTTTCTGTTGTTTTCTGCTCTTCTAAGAAAAGCCCGCGCATATTCTTTCTTAACTCGGCCAATGCTGGTCTCTCTTCTTCTGAAGCGTCCTTATATCTTGCTGTGAGGCGCCGTATGCCCCCCTCTCCCACGTGAGTTGGTTGAAACTGTGCTGGCGTCGATTAAGAATCGGCGTTGTCCTTGCCGTTCTCTTTTCCTGAGCACCAAATCTGCTCAGTCTAATGCTGTGCATGATTATTGCCATCACTGCAAGTTTTCGGTCCACCGTCCCGGCAAGAGCAATCCCAAGCACCATGTCTACCCCTTCCTCATACGCATGCCATTCCTTCTTCTGTGAGCTTGCTGGCCACTTGATCCGCTCTTTCCTGTTGTTGTTTACTGTTGCGTCTAGGTTCTAGCGCGCTGCTCTCCTCCGCTTTATGTATAGTTTCGTTCGAACATGAAGTACACACAAAACTGTTTGAGTAGTGTTAAGTACATAGTTTTAGTTTTTATTTTAGAACTATCTACAAGCATTAATGTATTAATAAATGAAACATGTCAAACCACCAATTTGTACTGTTTATTAATTATAGAAACTCTTTATCTTCGTTTGGATTTCGAACTTTTATTGACGTTCTTCCGCGCCTGTGGCTGCATTATGTGTGGACGCGGAGTGTGTTCCAGCACTCCTTCCTAATTAACTTACTAGACTCACGAAAGTTGGGACGAATTAAAACTGTAATATCTAGTTATGTAGTTTTTGTTGAAAGATTTTAAATGTTTGCGCTTTCTTGTGCTTTGGGGAGAAGCCGGCGCACCCGGAAGAAACACCGGAATGGTGACCACAAGCCAAACGCACATGCGCCGGGAGCGAGGATTGGGCCCGGGTTGCATATAAAGAAGCGCGTGTACCAACCTCTGCACTAACCGGACAGCCTCTACAACTTCGATTTAAACACATATTTATACATCACCACGATTTACCACCATTTATTTAGTACTTTTAATTAAATCAGATATAAGTTTTCCTTACTTTTACAAAATATATACATACTATGTCAGAGTTTTTATACAAAGTTAAAAGATAAAACGTTTGTAAACATGTGGTTACATGTAATTTGTGTCATCCTGTATGCGGTACGTCTTTATCTCAAATATTGTTAAACGCAACGACATGTAAATAAACTAAACATGGCAAGCTTTTAAAATAATGCCAGTGGTGAAAACTTACGGTCTTTAATAAATTTAGCATAGGAATGTATTAATTATATATTTGAATATATACTTTGGTGTGAATAAGAAACAAACAGGAAAATCGTAAAATTGACCTTGAAAAAAAAAGTTTTTTTTCAACCGATATCTTCTCATATCGAAGTAGTTTTGATTTTGTTTCGGAATAACTGAGGCATAAAAAAAGTTGTTTGTTTCTACTTATCTGACCGACCATATTTGTTTTTACAGTCCCTAATCTATATATATGTTTTTATATAAACCTGGGGGCGTTTCCAGGTTTTGTGTTATCTAAAATAACTATTGCGATCCTTCATTCTACATTCGATCATATGTGTCGCGTCCTGAGAAAACTGGGCAAAATGCATGTGCGTAAAGTGCCATCCCAGATAAGCCTGTGCAGTCCGCACAGGCTAATCCGGGACGACACTTTCCGCCTTAACTGGATTTTCGCTAAGAAGAAACATCATTTAAACGAAAAATTCCATAAAAGCGGAAATTGTCGTCCCTGATTAGCCTGTGCGGACTGCACAGGTTAATCTGGGATGACAATTTACGCACAAGCATTATGCCCAGTTTTCTTAGATGACGACACATGTTAGCTAAATTAACTTAAAATTAACAAAAAATAATCAAAAGAAAGATTGTAACATCGAGATTAGGAAATTTGTTTTTTCAAGTCATTGGATATTCGTATTAAGTTGAGAATCATTGGAAAAAAGTTTACGACAAAAAAATGTTTTGCCGACCTACCTGCCCAACGTTTAAATGTTTTAATTTGTGTAAGATTATTAATATTAATATTCGGAAATACTTGGGTTTAAACTTTTGTGCGTACGTGAGTTGGTTTTATCAACACCGTTGACCTTATTTATACTCGGTGAAATGAGTTTGTGTTAATTCAATACAAGAGTCCTAAAGCAAATGTGATATGCTCCCCATTCGGTCGTAATACATTGAAGTTCTTGTGACACACACATGCGACCATGTTCAACTGCTGATTGTAACTTGCTTGAGAAGATAACATTCTTAAGTTGCGTGGCACGCTGATAATTTTGAAGTACCCTTACACTTCCCGATCCTGTCTATATATACTAGAATCCAAAACATGACGAAACAAAGTACATTGTGAGCCGCTGGATGAATGCACAAGTAACGAGCTCGTAAGTTTTCATTGTATGCATTTTAATTATAAAACTAGGGAAATAGAAATCTAAGTAATGTGTATATGTATGTTATTATACGTTTACAATACAGAGTATTTATATGTATGTTTGTTGTAGTATTTAATAATGAAAGAGGAGCTATGAGCGCATTAACTTAATATGGTTTAGCGACACTTATTATATATTAAATTGATTATATCGCGACATTTCTAGAAAATTCACCTTATTGATATGCCATTGTATTTGATTCTGGGACGCAGCACGTATTCCTGTTCAATACCTTACACACGCGTATGAGTATAATGTCATATATACACTTTCATACAATAAAACAAACCACTACGTAAATAAATTACCACACAAAAAAACGGCCTTGTTTAACACAATCTTTTTAATTATTTTAAACAAAAACTACGTAACGCATTTTAAATGGGTCTAACAAAATAAGGAAAAGATAGGCATACAGCTAACGATTCTTAGACGTATGATCATTACATATGTGGCGTGTTCTGCGAAAACTGGGCAAAATGCTTGTGCGTAAAGTGTCATCCAAGATTAGCATGTGCAGTCCGCACAGGCTAATCCTGGACGACACTTTCCGCCTAAACTGGATTTTCGCTAAGAAGAGACATTATTTAAACGAAAAATTCCATAAAAGCGGAAATTGTCGTCCCTGATTAGCCTATGCGGACCGCACAGGCTAATCTGGGATGACAATTTACGCACAAGCATTTTGCCCAGTTTTCTCAGAACACAACACATATGACGTCGTAAGGTCGCGCAAACAGCGTGAGCGCCTGAACGCCGTCCAGGAAGTACCAACCGCCCTCCGCCGGTTCAAACCGGGATCTCTGTATCAGGTTTGCGAAGATAAGGAACAGCTCCATGCGTGCTAAGGGCTCCCCTATGCACATTATTGACAACGTTATTTGAAATATGTTGGGCCGCATGCCTACATTTACATCGTACAATATTTATTTTTCAAGTTTGTTTTATCCGGCGCGAGATAAGAACAGCTAGTTTGTGAACATGCTATTAATCAATTGAACAAGCCGAGGTAAACTAACATGGCTTTTCGAAGGTCGATAAGGCTTTTTTGTTTATAAAAAAAACGTGTGCATACAGACTGTTTTACCATTTACAATCGAGCTTATCGATTGGGTACAATTTATTTTGTAGCATTGTGACAACTATCGTTCGTTGCCTAGTAAAACCGCAAGTACAAAGCGCATAAATAAGATATTCGTCGGATTTGCGGCACTTGAAATTCGAAAAATGAAATAAAGCTATTATGATCTGTTTGACCAAAAACCAAAAGGCAATACAAATATCAAATCGCTAGTGTTAGTATGAAAAAAAAAACATTACAGAATGTGTATAGAAAGTGATTTCAACAAATTTCGGGCTAAATAGAGGAAAAGTTGGAAATGCAATAATTTTATAGAAAAACGGGTTGGAGTGTCTTATTGCAATTTGATTTTTTTTTATAACGACCTGCTTTGCAATAAACTCTTTTTTTTGTAAAAAAACTTATCAAACATTCATTAATTAATTCAACTGGATTGGAAACATTAAAAAGGAAGTTTCAAACGTCGATCTTTTGATCGGTATTCGGCATGCCTTAATGTTTGTACATGCTAATTGACTTATCCGCACGTACCGATTGGCCCAAGTTTATAAGTAAACACATTTAAACAATGTTAAACGAATATAATCATTTCGTATAACACGGTCCAAACATTTGTTTCTTGTGAAATTTTGAGGTACCCATACACACATTGAAGCATTCTTGGTTTTTTGTTAGTTGAAATCCTGCCAACCACGTCAAGGTAAAAAACAACCGTTATATTTTATTTTTTTCGTATTTATTAATTGTTAAGATATTTTTGAGAATTTAATTTGTTTAAGAATGTTTTCGCAAATATGAAGTAGCACAAACTCATATCTATTTTATTATTATTTTTTTCTTTTATTGAGCCAATGACATTCAGAAATTTAGCAATTTCTCCTACTTGCTGCTCTCTGACATGTTTCAGTTTGTAACATTTCGTATCTCAGAGCCCTCAGTATCTAGATTCTTCAATTATAATCGCGAATTTCAAACCATCCAATTTCTACCATTTTAAGAGAAAGCCAGGCGCGATAACATGTGCTACCTCCATAAAGTAAGTTGATTTGAAAATTAAAATAACAAATGCTACCTCCATTAAGTAAATTGATTTGAAAATTAAAAAAAAAAAAAACTACTTTGACTGAGGTCCATGTGATATAATCGATCAACAGTTACACGAGGTGGCAGATTAAGACTTTCACCAGGTCTGATATAAATTGCTGCGTATCTGTACTTCCTGACAACTCGTGCAAATGAATGGCTTACCATTTGCAGTGTGTACCTCATAAGAGGGTATTTGGATATGGTAATATGTATATTTTTTTTATTATAAGATCAGGTAAGGTTGGAATACTGGATCCAGATCTTTCATGTTTCTTGTCATTTTCCGTGTCTTCTTGTTCAGTTTTATTTTTAACCGCGTCTCCGCTCTGTCCCTGATCTTTCGTTCTCACTTATGTTTGAACAGTGTTCCATATCTATGTCAGCACCACCTCCCAATGCAGTTATTGTGATCGGAACCGCATCGAATTCATTGGTTTCGACCCCCTCCCCCTCTCCGTTTTTATCGTGTTCTATTTCGAAACCATTTTCACGTTTGCTTCCAGGCAAAATTATTCGGGCATCAACTGATTCAATACTTTTTTGTTCACTGTCCATGAATGCTTCATACATTACGTTGACTTCATCTTTATTTTTCGTTATGTTTGTTGGGACATGATCCGAAAACATACTCTAATGTCAATCGTCAGTTGACTGACTTTCATCTGATATGGAATTTTCAAAGTTAGTTTCAGCGTCATCGATGTCATCTTCGTCATTGCTTTTGATCAGTTTGCTTTGAAAATTATCCGATTCATTGCTTTTGAATATCGATGTTCATGCATGAACCAGGCGGCGCTATTGTGTCACCATATCCTCTGTTTCTTGTCAGTGAGGCATCTGATACGGTCTCTCTGCCATGGTTCTTCCTTATTTCATCAGCACTTTCTACGATATCGATCCTTTTTTATATCTTTCAGAAGTGAATTATTGGTGTTCTGAGAAACTGTTTAAACTTTTCGTTAAATAGCATGGCAAACAGCTAAAGCATAGTGTAATTCTACCCACGTGTCAATATATGCTAATGTTTGTCCAACAGTCAAGTATTCGAAACAAGGGCGTTGTGGGAAAGAAATTAACAATTCAACTCACGTGCTNCCTTAATACTGTGAAACCATTATTATTCGTCAGACATTAATTTTCGTCTATTTCGTCAGTAGACCGATTGACGAATTTAAGTTCCTAACGAATAATTATGTCCAATGTTTAAACAAAATTAAGACTGAATTACCGTTGACACGAGACATTAAAATCCAACTTAATCCACGCATGCATACTGCGTCTGTTTCTCAATCAAGAGAAATCCGGTTTTGACACAAAGGGGTGTACATTATAAAGTGTACTTAACTGACACGTGACATTTCCTGTAAAACGCGAATGCAATAAAGCTGTATCGAATGCGTTGACTTCGTTAAGGTAGAATAGTAATGAGTATTACTCATTGTGTGTATTGTGTTTTCAGGGGTGTGAAGGTGAAGCCAACACGCGACAGATCAAAGACAATAAACGAAATTGAAAAAGTAAATGTGTATTGATAATTGTATACATACCGCTTTTCTAATGTGCATATATATCCGATTATCCAATATTATTACAACATTAATTAAACAATTATCTGGCCATTTATGGACGAGTGAATTTAATATTTAGATTGAATGCAATACGATACAAAGCAACGTTGTATTGCGTCATACGCGGTCATGAAAAAACGTGTTTCCCGGGGACTTTCTTAAATCCTGACGAAAATGAAAGTCAATTTCTGTTAACAAATACACTGCGTTTGCATGTAAATAAATCGTCTGGATAATGTATTTAATTTATCTTTGACTGTTACATTTTCAATTGCATTTTAGCAGACAATATTTAAATGAAACATGCCTCGTTAAACTTGTCAAAGCTGTCAATGATCTAAAAGATCGATAGCACTTCATAGTAACATCATTACCGGTAGTCGCTAATGGTAATTCAGTCCTACTAATCCGCTAATCATAACAATGAACGAGTTTATGGTATCCAATTATAAGGGCCAGTTACTTAAACCTGATAACAAAGACAAGTTAATTGGCATGTGATAAATAGGGCCTCCCAAGTTACCCCATTCTCCCCACCACTCGATTTATCGCAACCGCGATTTAGAGCGGACAAGTCTTACAAAAAAAAATCGGAAAATGACCGGCGAAATAAACTAAAAAAGGCGTCTGATATCCAAGACCTTCTTTCGGTTTCCGATTTATTACAGAAGTTATTTGCTGTCAAATTATTAGCCCAATTAAATCTCCTTTCCCCACTTCTCTGTGTATCGTAACTGATTTTCTTTCGAATGAATCCATTTTGCCGTATATTTGCCCTCACGTTTGGGATGATAAAGTATACCTTTAATTAATATAGCCATGTTTGATCACATAAGATCCCTTGCTTCTCCCAAACATTCTGTCAACTTATCACACTGCACTATTTGAGGAAAGCCATGTTCCGTGAACATGTCATTAAGGGCATGAGATTTTCTGTGCAGCGAACAGCAAATTAAGTATTTTTAAAACACATTAACCACATCGCTCAATTGTAACAGATCAATCTCTTCTCTTTTGTTTATTGTACCCCTCCTTTATTTTCTGCGCCGCTCTTTTTTTCATTGCACTACTCTTTTATTTAGGTTTGCAACGCTCTTTTTTTTCTATCTCGTTCCCTCGAGTTAGTATGTCGTGGTAACGAGATAGAAAAAAGAGAGGTGCAATTTAAAAAAAAGAGGAGTGAATGTCACCTCTATACCACTGTAGGATAATCGCCACAATGACTCGCCGTTAAATCGGTTTAATGTCACGCAAATGTGTTACGCCTTTAAAGGGACTTGTTCACATATTTTGGCATGTTTTGAAGTTTGTCATTAAATGCTTTAAATTGATAAATATGAACATCAGAACTAAAGAGCTGCAATACAAAAACAAGAATAAAAGTAAAAAAAGGAGAAAAAACAGAGAAAAAAAAGTTAACCACACCAGGGCTCGAACCACTGACTCATAGAGTAAAAACCAAGCGCCGAAACCAATCAGCCATCCGTCTTAACGTGTTAGTGTGTAATTCAGCGTTTATATTAGGGTCGTCGTTGAGTCTTTACGACTACATTATATGCGGAACTGACCATCCTTCTTTACATGGGTTGCCATTTATTTTATACTTTGTATAAATATCCACGTGTTGTTACAAAATATAACGATAACACAAGAAATCGAAATTTTTAGATCGTTTCGCGTCTGAGACGCTTTATAATTTTAACAATTTCTAACGACGATTTTTCGTAAACGAACGTGTATTTTCAGTATCAGTTTGTGGCATTAGTGTTATTTCGCACACTGATGTACATTGTTCATTTATTTCTTGAATCTGTGACAAAAAGTTGAAAACTTCTCATTTTAATAAACTGTGAACAAGTCCCTTAAAGTTATATCGTCTATTGGGCACAATTTAAAAGCAGACATGACTTAACATTCTAAAGTTGCGTTGTTTGTTTTAGCGCGTCAAATGTCAACAAAGGGGAGTGATGGAAGCCGGACACACAGGTGTCTGCTCTTCTCCACGGTCATACTGTCGGTCGCCTGCATAAGCCTCGCCATCGCTTTAGTGGTCATAGTCTTAAAAGACGATGACAGCAGGGACCATTCGCATCCGGAAGTAGATAACTGTGACGTCAAAGAGCAGGTATACACCGAGCAGGAATCTCAGAACCCGACGGTGTTCCAGGACCTTACGGAAAAAGAGATTGACGCGTTGACCAACTACCTTTACTCCTCACCGGAGTTTGATTTGGTAAGACCGTCCGCAAGTAAGACCAACGCCAATTTCATGTTTATGGCCGAACTGCATCTTCCCAATAAGTCGAAAGTGATTGCACATCTAGATAATAAGGTTCCACAGCCGGATCGGGAAGCCAAGGTTATCATAATACGAGGGAAATTACCCAATCAGCAGATAAACGAAATCGTCGTTGGGCCTCTTCCGAACCCGAGCTACCATCACCCGGTTCCGGGTATAAACGAATCGTTACCGTACTTTTATCGACCAATGACTGACGATGATTATGGTTCAGTGATAGCAAACCTTACCAACACTGTGCACAATGAGTTTGGAGACATTCTCAGAAGCTGCTATGGAACGAGTGTCAAGGACTGCGGCGACAAGTGTTTGACATTAGTGTACGCATCCACATTTTCTCCGGCATCCAGCGGAACGAACATGCGCAAGACATGGTACTGGCTAAATTACGACGTGGAATATTACGTTCATCACCCTGTGGACTTTTCTGTTCTGGTCGGATTCTATGATAATCGGACGGTTATCGACATGGTGTGGTTTCTAGGAAAACAGTTCAATACGTTGCAGGAGGCTAAAACCATAGCGCATAACTGCACCGTTCGATCTTTTCCAAATGTAGACCGGAACTTGTTCTCTACGATGAATCAGCGAGGCGCAGTACCGGAAGCGGCCAAGAAGCGCGCGCCGATGCAGGTAGAGCCTGACGGTAAACGGTACACAGTGAAAGGGCGGCATGTACAATACATGAAATGGTCGTTCGATTTTCGAATGTCGACCGCGTACGGGCCACAACTTTATGACATCAAATTCGACGGCGAACGAATCGTATATGAGCTCGGTCTACAGGAAATCTCGGTATTTTACACCGGGCACAGTCCTCAACAGAGGTTTTCCGATTACATGGATTCCGCTGAATTGATTGGTCCGTCTGGTACGGGTCTCGTGCCTGGCGCGGACTGTCCAGATCACGCGATGTTCTTCGATACAAAACACGTGACCGAGAGCTCAGAGAGACCGCTTATCGTTAAAAATGTGTTCTGCGTGTTTGAGATGAACACCGGAGAGCCTATTCGCCGTCACCACTCGTACTCCGAAACGGAAGGCGCGTTTTACGAAGGGATGGAAAACTCCATTCTTGTTTTACGAACTATTGTAACCATTGAAAATTACGATTATATCTTTGACTTCAAGTTTTTCCAGAACGGTGTCCTAGAAACTAAAGGGATGTCTACAGGGTACGTGTTGGGTAACGCGTTTTCAGACATGGAGCGGAAGTACGGATTCCAAATTCAAGATTTCATTTCAGCCAACTACCACTCTCATATGTTCAACTTTAAAGTTGACCTTGACATCAAGGGGACGTCCAATCGTTACGAGATGATCCACATCAAAGTGGAAACGGCCAAAAATGAGTTCTCGACCAAAAACGACAACTTCAGTCAGGGTACGATTGAACGAGAACTTATTAAAACTGAAAAGAAGGCCGCGTTCAAGTTCAATTTTGAAAACCCAAGCTACCACGTGTTTTATAACAATAAAACCACAGACAAATACGGGAACCACAGAGCATACAGGTACAGAAAACTTTGTAAAGGATGGAATCATTATTATTCCATTTTAAATATATTCCATTTTAATTTCCCGCAACGATATCTATTCATACGACACACGACACTCACATGGTAGATGAACATTGTATTGTACCACAAAAAAATAAAAAAAAGAGCATTTTGTATCTTGTTAAATCTATGTTACCAGAAAACATATAGCGTTGACATTTTGGCTATTGCTATAAGGAACACTTATTTTTTATGGGTTGACTTTATTTTACGAAATAGTTTACGAAATATTCGTTGATTTTGATTGTTAATGTGGCTATAACTGCTTAGAATTAACTTTCATGCACGCAACAGAAAGACAAGAGATGTGTATATTAAACTTACTGCAAAAATCTCGAGTCTGACATTATCTGACAAATACTTTGCAAATATACTGTATTTTGAAACGGAACTTCGTTTTCTAATGATACATAATTATATTTTTGAGAAGCAAAATAAACTATTAACATTAAGGGATTATATTGCTGCAGACTGATCAATCAGGGCATGATGAAGCAGATACTTCCAGAGGGCCGGAACAAGGAGCCGGCGATCAACTGGGCGCGGTACCAGACGGCCGTGACGCGCCACAAGCCGGAAGAGGCCCACAGCAGCTCCATGTACACCGAATTCGACGTGTTCGATCCGGTCGTGAACTTCCAACGCTTCATAGACGACGATGAAAGCATTGTTGATCAGGTAAGTGAATAGTACGCGAGAAGATATGGGTTTGATTGGTTTTGAGTTATTAATTTTAAGTTTTTCAGTAATTCATCAGTAAGCTCACCAACCAAAGCGACGCGAACTCTGACAATCTCGAATAATTAAATATGGTTTGAAATGACAACTAGTGTCAAATCCTATATGCGAAACAAAATAGACCTGGATTCAGTCATTTTAGTGGTTATGTCGTGCAGAGACTCGATGAGATCAGTCGGTCAGCAATTGTCTAGTTAGAAAGTTGTTCTGGAGTCCAGTTCCCGATAACGGCAAAGTTATCCACACTTTCTGTCATGTTATATTTTAAAATAGTCCCTTCTCATTTCCAGGACCTGGTCGCATGGGTCACCATGGGTGTGCATCACATCCCCCACAAGGAAGACCTTCCTGTGACTACAACCCCCGGCATGGGGCTCAGCTTCGTCCTACAGCCTTTCAACTACTTCGACGAGGATCCCTCCATGTATTCCTTCGACGCCATCCGAATCGAACCAGATAACGGCACTGTGAACGTCTTGAAGTACGCACAGGCGTCGGGCTCCAAGATGACATGCGTACCGAGGAAGACCAACTTTTATGACGTCATTAAAACCGATCCGTCGATTATGTTTGAGACAACGAACGGTTAATTGACTACTGCTCTGCTTGACATTGACAATGACTGATTATGTTTGCAATTCGGCATTCGGTATGAATTGTTTTTACCATTTTTCGCACATAAAACTTACTTTTAGTACGATTTGGATTAAACATCGCTTTTGACAGTCCGGAAAAAAAAAATTTTTGAAACAGTTGCAGATGATTGATACGTGTTGAGATTACGGTTAAAACAAGGCATATATATTAACAATTAGAAAATAGCGAATATTTCTTCATTATCAGAGAATCACGACTTTGTTTCCTGACACTTATACATTTTCAGGAGTTGCGGGAAATGCCATTCATATGCAAATTAACTTGTATTGTTTATCCATCCTTTGTACGTAGAAAGTAAACGTTTAACAAGTAACCTTAATCAAGTCAAAGTTTCTTGCATACGTTACACTAATCTACATTGACCGTAAATGTGCCAGGTCGCAGCAAATCCAGCTGCACTTCAGTCGCAAACATAATATGACTTTGACCATCGGATGTGATGTATCCTAATCGGGAACTCGTACGCATTGATCAATTTGCTGTCGATCTAATCGACATAAAATGCAAGCATAGCTTGAAAAATGGACTGGAAATAAGATATTATTTCATTTCATTTATAGTGGCTATATTTATTTCCATGAAATCATTTATTTTTTCGCTGGGACGGAGAGTTGACATGCCCTCATGGTCGTCCGTTTGAGCAGGAACTTCCGCCGTTCGGGTGTGTAATGGGGATGGTTGTACTCTCTCAATGTTTCCTGCGAAATTTACGGTCGCAGGGTGGAAAACATTCGCGCATGTTGATTGGCGTACATATCGAAACACAATCATCTTGTAATTTTACATTTATTTTAGTTTTGGTTGACGGAAATAGAGCTTTTAAATATTAAAAACGTAAGATTTGAATAACCGAATCAAATTCACCAACATAATCAAGTGCACAAATGCACATGCTGACAATTAGGAATCACATGTGATGACCCACCGCCTTTAAATATTTGCTATACACGTACAAACAAACTGGTGTACAGGGCACAGGACGCATAGCGACATATAATAGTAAAGTATGGAACTATTGTTTTCACGCTTCAAAATAAACGTTGCCACTTACAATGAGGAATATCCGCCCCAAAGATATGTTTGACCAACACCATTGCAAATTCTTGAGGATGATTTCGACGAATGGCCAAAGATAAAGGCATTGGCTTTTTGAGATTGCTCCCTGAAGAGTATTTACATATCAAGTTCTACACTTACTCCAAAAGAATTGAAGAGAGCTATGAATCATCTCTGTTCCTCCGTAAATATTGAAAAAAAAAGAGGTCCACGGTCCTTGTACTCTGCACTTTCCATTCAAAGTTATCCTTCACTACATCAAGTGTCATTTGAATCCCTTCTTCGCTATTCGAGTTATAGTGATTACATCAGGCGGGACGGTCAGACAAACTGAGATAATTACTAAGATAACGACCCATCACATCATGCCGGGTATGCGGATACTTTGATAACGGATGGCACTTCGATAACAGAGAACAACAAAAGCCACGCACGAGAGGTGAGTTCTTCAGCTTTTTTGCATTGATGTTCTGTTCATTTGGTTTTCAGGCACGGAATATTGTTTGGTCGATTAATGGTATAGCACTTCGTATTGCGAAGAAAGAAATTCGATACAAAACGGTAGATTATATATAAAAAAAATCAATCGATAATCAGGCTGAATTGGATGATCAGTACATATTTCAACAAAATAAAAATATTTGCAAATAAATCAAGCACGTGCTAACTATTCGGAATAAAAGATCAATATGTCCATTAATGTGACAACATGTTACATTTAAGTTTACTTTCGTATTTGAGGAAATTCAAATGTTTAAAGAATCGGATGCAAATGTGTCATGGGCACTTCGTTTACCGATCATCTCAATGACAATGGCACATCGATTCCCGATTTCTCGACACTTTTTACCAGATATAACACACTCTTTTTAGTGAATCAGAAATGCTGAATTCGCCGTGGAATACTGTTATAGTAAGCAGGCAATAAATTAAAATGTATATACTTAAATTAAAAACGAATAACCGAAATATGTTCTTATCCCTTGGAATATGATGATGATTTTGTATAAATGTGAAAGAAAAATGTGAAAATAAATCGATATGTCTGATGGTTACAGTCTATATGACCATATATTTATGACCATATATTTTCCAGTGTTCGAGTCACCCAACCGCCGGCTGTACGCATATTTCACGAGCTTAAACAATTGTAAATTACGTTATTTGTAGCGAAACGGTTGATCTAAAGCATATATCATGATGTCCTAATGACGGTTCTAAGGCCATTTACTTATATATTAGATAACATGTCATGAATAATCACTGTGCTAACACTGCCTCTCAGAGATAAATATCAGCAGCGATGCAGGTCCGAAATCAATTCTATTGGAATGTTTTGGCTCAATGTCAGTAAATGAAAATAGCAATAAAGGTACAGGCGGTCGATTAAATCACACGAAAGTGGTGACAAAGTTATGCAAACCCGTCGTTTTTCTAAATATAAACACAATGCATTCTGTATATGAACTTGGATATACGTGACAAACTTATATATTACTCTATGAGCGTATCGTAGTTTATGAATGCCGCCGACGGTTCGTTGTTGGACATTAGTGTAGAAGAGGAGGCCAATTATTCTAAAGTCTGTTTAAAGTCTGTTTAAAGTCTGTCACTTGTGGCCTTTGACACAATGTTCCACAATATCGGAATATTCTTCTGTTATGTATGTAGGTGCTGTACAATAGAAGCAACTATACTTCGACAGTGTCTTCTTAATCATGGGTTCTGATACTGTGACAAGACAAAACAAGAATACATTTGGCAGAATAAGTACGGCGTTTGCATAATATGACATGTAAACATTTCAGGTACGCATTCCTTTTTTTCAGAATCAGTTGTTGTGTTTTTCGATTGAATTCACATTTCTTACCCGTGTTTCTTTTAACTCAACCAATACCGCGAATTAGTGTCAGGTAAATCGCACTTCGAGAAAAGGTTATCGTTGCGTAAAGGGAAGTGCTCCCTATAAGCAGAGCTCAAGATAAAGGGAGTTTTCTCTTTTTAATTGTGTGGCTTCACATAAGTATCGTCTTGATGATGCGATTCTAATGAGCACCAACGACATATGCTTTTATGACGAAACAAAGGTACATTTGCCTCTTAAAGATCCCTTCACTACCGTTACATAGAGCCCTGCTTTAAGTAAAATTAAACACGATTGTGTTGATCCAAATGATCCGTTGTATTTTCATCTCTCTCAATCTCAAGTTGCCACTAAAACAAGTTCATTATGTTAACACTTTTTTCCGGTTGTCACTTGAAATATATTTCTTCAGAAATAAGCATTTTAATCTTATTTGACAATAACAATTGCAATTACAATATTTATAGTATAAATTAATAGTAATGTGATCTTTTGAAAAACGAACTATGTCATTGGTTACATTTCCCACGTGTTTGTTATTTAGATATGCATATATTCCAAATGTGTCGCGCTTGACAATGCAAATTGATTCGTACTTAAAAGTATTTGGTAAGAATAGCCATAATATACATAAATGCATTTCAAGAAGAAGATAAAACTCGGTTATCAGAGTGCCCAATTTGTTGAAAGTCTCCGTTATCCGAAGTACCTTTTATCGGTAATCAAAGTGTCTGCAACTTCCTGTATACCACCTATTAAAACATGCTCTATCTTCGTTTATATTTCATTGAATACTAACAAAATTTTAGTATTTGAAGCACACTGATTACTTTAAATGCTGGAATAGCAAACAATTTATTGCAATATTTCAAAGTAGTTTTATTTTGTTGAAATGTTTACTGTTCTTCCAGTTCATGCTGTTTTCCGACCGAATTTTCTATTTTTGGGGCAAAATTCTACCCTTTTTCTGTAAATTTCTTTGTTCCCAATACAAAAGGATACACCATGTATCAACTCGACCATGTGCCTTGTATAAAAAACTTTTCTTTAGGATATAACTTTACAAAAAACTGAGGAACTTACCTCTCCCGCGTGACTTTTGTTGTTCTCTGTTATCGAGTTGCCAACCGTTATCAAAGTATCCGCATACCCGGCGTGCACATATGTGAGGGAATTAATTCAATTTAATTTAAATTTCTTGTACTTTTTATAACACCAAACGCACAACACAAGCTTTACACTAGAATAGGGCCGCGATACACCTTCAGTATACCCGAATCGTTGAGAAAAGTGCGCCTTATTCATTATTTAAACCGCATATAGAACCGGCACTTTCTTAATTAAAAACATTTTTAATCGAACCAAAAATACCGTACATAAATACAAATCTGTGTATATGTAGGTTGGATATTAAGACATATTTATTTCAATGCATTTCTTATTAGGTTTATACAATTATAAATTTATATCCCGGTTGAATAAGGTAAAAGGAACCAGTTACAGAATCCTTATCCAAACCAAATAAGGAACTGGCATTTTCTTTCTTAAAAAGTATATTAAAATGAACCAACAGTACTACATACGCAGGAAGATAATTGTATATCTATGCCGGGTATTAAAAAAATATCAATTTCAATATAGTTCGATTTAGAATTTCCGCGTTTTTTTCCCAATAAAGGATAGAAACCGGTTGAGATACCTTTGGCGTAGAAGTGGTCACCATCGAGACCAGGGACATTGTGTAGGTCATTACGGCCCGTATTGTGTATCAATATTGAAGGTCTCCGTATATATCGTTATTGTGCACGAGGAATGAAACGCATTGCGAATTACGTCAACGATGCCCAAAATATAAGCATAAGGCTCGTACACAGAAAGCAACAGTTGCGCTAACTTCGGCGTAGGACTAGTAACAATCGAGACCAGGGCCGTTTCGTAGGTCCCCAAGGCCTCTAATGGTATGCCATGTTTGAAGGTCGGTGGATGTAAAGTTGGTCTTCAAGAGCGAACAATTTTTTTTTAAGGACTTGGAAAATCTGTGAAGAAATCACGCTAAACTGCTTTTTAACCAAATGTTCAAAACCATATTAATATGAAAGATACATCTAATTTACAAATTGAATTGTATGTCAAATTAATCGAATACATTTGCTTTATGATTTACGATAAATGTTTATGTTTTTGTCTCGCGTTTTAATATGATTTCTTTTTCAAACCTAACTGGCATTTTCTTCTTTGAATATTAACTTGACACCAACCAAACTTAAAACATAAAAAATACATGTTTTTATGATACAAGAAGAACATTGTAGCAAATTTCGACTGTTTGTGTTTTTCATATTTTACTCAAGATTCTTTGTCGGTGCTGAATAAGAAAAGAGGAACCAGATCCAGATCTTAATTCCTTATTCGAGCCAAATAAGGAACTGACATTGTCTTTTTAAAACTAACATAAATTGAATCAACGTGTACCTCATGTAAATGAATATCATTGTATATATATATAGTGGTTTTATATTAAACTGTTAATTGCAATACATTACGTCTTAGTTTTATTTAAGATAACCCAGTTCATGAATAGCATTGAATAAGGAACTGCGGTACCCGCGCCAGTTGTACCACAAAAAAAGCATTTGTAACGTGTAAAATCCATATAAACAGACCACATCTAGCGTTGATATTTTTGCTATTGCTATAAGGAACACTGATTGTTTATGGGTTAACTTTATTTTACGAAATGTTTTACGAAACATTCGTTGATTTTGTGTGTTAACGGCGCTTTAAAATTAATTTATATACAAGCATTAAATGATTGCCAAAGCGGTCGTTCTTATTGGGTATCTAATGTAAAACAAATGTTAGACACCTACGGTTTGTCATACGTGTTAAATATTATTATCATTAAATAAAATTAAGTAGAAACGTAGGACAATAAATAGTTTTAATAGTCAACCTGTGGTTTAATTTTCATTAGTCGCGAAAAAAGAACTGAAGTATAAATAAAAACAAATAATAAGACATGTACTATACTGCATTGTTTTATATCACAAATAAAGTAAAATAAATATATATATACATATTAAGTTTTGTTGACGTGAAGTTAGTATTCGCAGTAGAAAATGCTAGTGCGGTTTGAAAAAGAAATCCTAGTCAAGCGCGAGGAAGAAAAATTAACATGTATCGTATGACATACATATGACATATAATATAATGTGTCAATTAGATGTATCTTTCATATCAAAAGGGTACCATGCGAGGATTTTGTTACAAAGCAAAAATTGCTAATTCGGTCTCGGAACTGGTTCCTTATTCCGTATTCGTAAAATAATTTATTAATTAAACTCCGTTTGTTTGGTTTTGATTTACTTCAGAATTGTTAGTATGATCTATCTTCAAAATGCTTATATCAAACATGTCTAACTTGAATAAGGAATGGGAACAAGGAACCAACTCTCTATAATTTATTAGTGATTATACTAGGCATTAATGTAAACAAAAATCTTTGAAATCTCGACGACTTGATTAATTTAATTTCTTTTTAACAATCCTATTTTCTTCAGGCAATTTTTATTTTGTTTGATTTAAATGTTATTAATCAAATGTCAGAGGATGTCTTACAATTCTCGATGTGAGTTTGAGGCGCATGCACGATCATTAAAGCGACATTGTGCTTTAATCAAAATAAGGATACATCATAACGTATGACTTAAGATGTGTTTCATATGTATTTGTACATGTATTTTTACCAGTCTTGTAATAAAATGTGTTGGAAAACAAAATCAGTTACAATTTGTTGGAGCAAAAATTTATCGAATCTTTTTGTTTATTTGTATGACTGTAAAATGAATGTTTTCAGAACTAAAATGTTATGAAATGTATCGCTGTCCTTTCCTAGTGTGTATCTTGGGTTAAGCGTCCCGCGTGATGTTATCGCTATAACTTTAAAAGTGAAGAAGGGATTCAAATGACACTTGATGTAGTGAAGGAGAACTTTGAACGGAAAGTGCAGATTACAAGGACCGCGGACCTCTTTCTTCAATATTAACGGAAGAACAGCGATTAAGTGCAGAAGATAAAAAAATACCACTCTTCAATTCTTGTGTAGTCATTATCTAACTTGATAGGTAAATACTCTCCATGGAACAATCGTTTTTTTTCAGCGTGAACACACGAGCTCCATAGTAACGCGGTTCAATTATAGGTAGCAATTCTTCCTGTGTCTTGTGATATTGCACCAAGGAAGCGATACAAAACAACGAGAATTTCTGCGTACCACCCAAAGACCTACAGTTACAGACGCAGACCTATGCAACGGTATAAATGAAAACGATATGCTAGTTACCACTGGTTCCGTGTGTTTTTATACCAAAACTTTAAAAGGCGGTGGGTCCGTCAAACTGAATCATAATACTAGTAATCAGCATGTGAATTCGTGCAAATGATTATTTTGGTTAATTGTAGTATTGTGTTGTTATAATCTTACAATTTGAATATTTAATAGCTTTTATTTCCATGTGCCGAAATTTGAATAAATGAACAAATACAAGATGATTGTGTTTCGAAATGTACCACCATCAGCATGCGAGAACGTTTTCAATTCTGCGAAATCTCGGAGGAGGAATTAAAGGAGTACTACCATCCCCATAACACAGCCCGAACGGAAGAAGCTCTGCTCAAATGAACGACCATTAGGGCAGGTCAGCTCTCTGTCCCAGAGAAAAACAAAATATTAATTTCATGGAAATAAGATACCCACATTTAAATGAATTGATAAAATATATGTAATCTTCCCAATGTCCAAGCCATGCTTGCATTTTATGTGAACAAGATCGGTAGCCTATTCACGAGTTCCTGATTTTGTGACATCACATCGGGTTGTCAAAGACATGTCAAGTTTGCGACTGAAGTGCAGCTGGATTTACTACGTAGCGTGAAAAATACATTGTCTCGATAAATATTACTTTAACGTCAAGTTACCACTAGTTAAAGGTTTTATTTCGAAGTTCAAACATTCGATGAAAATAATACTTTAATTCGAATATGATATATATGATATGAATATATGGCATGTTTAAGCATTCCTGCTTCAATTATGAACATAAATACAGACGCTACACTGATTATTCAGTAATGATTGTTGATTGATAAGGCTTGTTTTAACCATAATCTCAACAAATAACAATCATCTGCAACTGTGTCAATGAATGTCTTTTTCCTCCATAGTGTTTTTCCAAAGCGATTTTTAATCCAAATCGTACTTAAAGTGAGTTTTTTTGCTAAGAAGTGGTTATTCATACCGAAGTGTGGATCCACCGATTTTTGATGCCGAATTGCAAACTTAAATCAGTAATTGACAATGTCAGATAGCTCATTAGTCAATTAACCGTTTGTACTCTCAAAAATAATCGAAGGCTCAACTTTTATAACATCGAAAAAGTTGGTCTTCCTCGGTACGCACGTCATCTTGGAGCCCGACGCTTGTGCGTACTTCAAGACGTTCACAGTGCCGTGATGAGGCTCGATCCGTATGGCGTCCAGGGAATACATAGAGGGATCCTCGTCGAAGTAGTTGAAGGGCTGTAGGACGAAGCTGAGACCCATCCCGGGGGTTGTAGTCACCGGAAGGTCCTCCTTGTGGGGGATATGGTGCACACCCATGGTGACCCAGACGACCAGGTCCTGGAAAGCAAAAAGAAATACTTTGAATATTACATGACAGAGGCTGTGGCTACTTTTCCGTTCGTTAAGAACTGGACTCCGGAACAACTTGCTAACGGGACTGTTGCTCATCCGATTGTGCTCATCGAGCCTCTGCACGACATGACCATTAACATGATTAAATCCAGGTCTATTTTGTCTCGCATAAAGGATCTGACACTAGTTGTCATGTCATACCATGTTTAATCATTCGAGTAATTCAGAGCTCGCGAGCCTTTGGTTGGTGAACGTACTGATGAATTACTGAAACAAACTAAAATTAAAAAATCAAAACCAATCAAACCCATATCTTCTCGCGTACTATACACTTACCTGATCAACAATGCTTTCATCATCGTCTATGAAGCGCTGGAAGTTCACGACCGGATCGAACAAGTCGAATTCGGTGTACATGGAGCTGCTATGGGCCTCTTCCGGCTTGTGGCGCGTCACGGCCGTCTGGTACCGCGCCCAGTTGATCGCCGGCTCCTTGTTCCGGCCCTCTGGAAGTATCTGTTTCATCATGCCCTGATTGATCAGTCTGAAGCAAATACACGTAATGTTTACATATTATTTTACTACAAATATAGACTGGCATTCGGTCATATGCTATTGATAATTCATTCAACCTTAGAGTACACTACCATGCCTCTCAAAAATATATACTTCGTAACAAAAACACAAATTTTCGGCTCGAAATTTAGCATAGTTGCAAACTTTTTGTCATGTAATGTTGAGTGCACACAAAACTTCATTTCTAAAATTTTATATTTAACTCTAAATTATCAACACAGATCATATATTCGACTATGCAAAGAAACTTCCATAACATATCGCAGACGACTTTCATGTATCAGTTATTGTTATCTGGGACAGTAGTGCCTTAAATGGTTTCATATTTCAGTTTGCAAGTGTGCTTATACACCGTGTTAAATCTAATGTCCGAGATAATTGACATACTATTCACAGTTCAGCGTTACACAATTAAGACACAGTTTCAACCAGACTTTCGTAACCTCAAAATGGCCAATAACTATGCTAATTGCTAAACATACATTTACTAAATCCATGATTATCTAATCAGAATTAAGCTACTCCAATATTAACCATATTGACCATATTAACCATATTAACCATATTAACCATATTAACCAATAAGATTTGTTTGCAATAAGTATCATTTTATTTAGACTCGAAAGCGTTCATCCCAAACTACCGATATGTCCTAGCTACATTAAAAACTTAGATTCTACCTACCGGTAATGTTAAGTAAAGGCAATTTACAATTCCAACTTCTTTAGTGTTTGATATAATTTCACGCGCTAACTCAATAACGCTATTTGCATTACAAATTTAATTAAAATGCGCTATAGCTGTTTTTATTTCAACGAATAATGTATTGTAGCTTGCTAAATGGATACATTAACTATTCCAAACTCTACGTGTAAATTGTTTTCTGTACCTGTATGCTCTGTGGTTCCCGTATTTGTCCGTTATTGCATTGTTATAAAACACGTGGTAGCTTGGGTTTTCAAAATTGAACTTGAACGCGGCCTTCTTTTCAGTTTTAATAAGTTCTCGTTCAATCATACCCTGACTGAAGTTGTCGTTTTTGGTCGAGAACTCATTTTTGGCCGTTTCCACTTTGATGTGGATCATCTCGTAACGATTGGACGTTCCCTTGATGTCAAGGTCAACTTTAAAGTTGAACATATGAGAGTGGTAGCTCGCTGAAATGAAATCTTGAATTTGGAATCCGTACTTCCGCTCCATTTCTGAAAACGCGTTACCCAAAACGTACCCTGTTGATATCCCCTTCGTTTCAAGGACACCATTCTGGAAAAATCTGAAGTCAAAGATATAATCGTAATTGTTAATGGTTACAACAGTTCGCAGAACAAGAAGAGAATTCTCCATCCCTTCGTAAAACGCACCCTCGGTTTTGGTGAACGAATGGTGACGGCGAATAGGCTCTCCTGTGTTCAGCTCAAACAAGCAGAAGACATTTTTAACGATTAGCGGTCTCTCTGAGGTCTCGGTCACGTGTTTTGTATCGAAGAACATCGCGTGATCTGGGCAGTCCGCGCCTAGAACGAGACCCGTAGCAGACGGACCAATAAATTCAGCGGAATCCATGTAATCGGAAAACCTCTGTTGGGGGTTGTGCCCGGAGTAGAATACCGAGATTTCCTGCAGACCAAGCTCATATACGATCCGTTCGCCGTCGAATTTGATGTCATAAACTTGCGGTCCATACGCGGTCGACATTCGAAAATCGAACGACCATTTCATGTATTGTACATGCCGTCCTTTAACTGTGTACCGTTTACCGTCCGGCTCAACCTGTACAGGCGCGCGCTTCTTGGCCGCTTCCGGTACAGCGCCTCGCTGATTCATCGTAGAGAACACGTTCCGGTCTACCTTTGGGAAAGATCGCATGGTGCAGTTGTGCGCTACGGTTTTAGCCTCCTGCAACGTTTTGAACTGTTTTCCTTGAAACCACACCGTGTCGATAACCGTCCGCTCAGGATAGAATCCGACCAGAACAGAAAAGTCCACAGGGTGTAGAACGTAATATTCCACGTCATAGTTTAGCCAGTACCATGTCTTGCGCATGTTCGTTCCGCTGGATCCCGGGGAAAATGTGGATGCGTACACAAAGGTCAGACATTTATCGCCGCATTCCTTGACACTGGTTCCATAGCAGCTTCTGAGAATGTCTCCAAACTCATTGTGCACAGTGTTGGTAAGGTTTGCTATCACTGAACCATAATCATCGTCAGTCATAGGTCGATAAAAGTAGGGTAACGATGCGTTGATACCCGGAACCGGATGATGGTAGCTCGGGTTCGGAAGAGGCCCAACGACGATTTCGTGTATCTGTTGATCGGGTGATTTCCCTCGTATTATGATAACCTTGGCTTCCCGAGCCGGCTGTCTCGCCCCTTTGTCTAGATGCGCGATCACCTCCGACTTATTGGGAAGATGCAGCTCGGCCATGAACACGAAGTTGGCGTTGGTCTTACTGGCGGACGGTCTTACCAAATCAAACTCAGTTCTAGAATAAAGGTACTTGGTCAACGATTCTATCTCCTTTTCTGTAAGGTCCTGGAACACCGTCGGGTTTTGAGATTCCGGCTCGGTGTATTCCTGCTCTATGACGTCACAATCATCTACTTCCAGATGCACATGATCGCCATTGTCATCGCGTTTGAAGAGTAAGGCAGTTAAAGCGATGACGAGACTTATGCAGACGACCGACAGTATGACCGTGGAGAAAAACAGCAATCTGTTTACCCGAGTTCCGCTCCTCATTGTTGACAGTGGACGCGCTAAAACAGACAGGATAGCCAATATAGCCATTTTTACGGCGCATGTTTACGCAAAATACCGGACAGTACCATACAAATTTGAACAAAGCCGCGTTCTTAATGATCACGGAGGTACTATTCGGAAAGCATTGACTGTGTCGTTCGTAGTTTGTAAGATATTTACCTTAAATTAACGAAAAATGCAACAAAAAACTACATAAGAGTAATAATTTAGAGTATTATATAACGTTCACTATGACATCGTTCGTCTTTAGGAATAAGTTCTAATGATATTAATGATTAGCAATTAGCTACAAACATTTAATTAGTTGTTTGGCGGAATGTTTCCTCCAAACTGAGGAGAGATCCAGGGCAAGACAATATAAATATGAAAAATGTTTTATTATATCTTCGATATCATCAGAAGCGACCATACGGCGCAAAATAATTAAAGATATTGCGAACATATTTGTTGAATATTTCTACTAAACGCATTCAGCTAATTAAATGACGTCATTTTGTACTATTAACTGTTCAACTTAAATTATTCAATATATGTTGTAAAACATGTAGTTTTAACCCAAATAAATCGAAAAAAAACAACAACTCTACTTTTCAAAAATCGTATTCAGAGCAAAATTGAGAATGCTATCTTACGTTTAGACTTGGCAACGAATGATAGTCTGTCACAATTCTCCTAACAAAATTCAACGCAATCGATAAGCGGTAGTCCAAATTGTAGAACAGTCTACATGTATATGTACGTAATTCTCGCAAGACCGGAGTTATAATACCAACGGAAGTAAATATAGGCCCCGACCCAGAATATTTCATATAACAATGGCAATCTGTGCACAATAGAAGCCTAAAGCACGCACGAAGATATTTCTTATCTTCGAGAGCCTAATACAGAGGCGTCGGTTCGAAACGACAGAGGGCGCTTGTTACAACCTTGACTGTGTTCAGGCGCTAACGTTGACCGCGCCATTTTGACGTCATAAGTAGTCACACAATTTTGGTTAATGAACGCTCGGAATGAGATTGGTTTATTATGTAGTGGTTTTATCAGTTAATATTCCAAATCAAAATGCTTCAGATTCTAATGTAATGGTCATTGCGGCTTAACAGTGTAAGCGTTAGGCCTTTTTTTTATTATTTTGTTCCACCCAGTTAAAAATGCGTAACGTTATAATTTATACAATAATTAAAGGTTAGGGTAACTTGTCCTTGAGTCGAACAGGTTGACGACACACTTTTATTATGACACACTCGTAGTTTAAAGCTGAGACTCAACTGGAACAGTCCTTTAGTATCATATACATTGACTCAATTTTCCAAATAACTGTTTGATTTCAGCTTATTTTGCGTTGAAAAAAATTGATTATCCATACCCACTTAATTCGCCAATGAGTCGAACACATTCGCCCTTAAGACGTACACATATTTGTCCCCAGTTCTGATTGGGTATGTATTCCCTTAGTTAAAACATTCAAACAATAAAGGTAATAACGTTGTTAACATATTGAATGAAATAAGTTTATTAAGACCGCAAATGGGTACTGCTAATGTTCATTTGAACATAACAACAACAGTGACATTTACAGCACGATGTTAACAATGGAAAATATGCAAATACAATGATAAAACAGTGTGTGCTTCGTGTTTTTTGTGTGCTTCGTGTTTTTGTGAGCTTAGTAATTCTTCAAAATTCTCAACCGTATGCATCTGCCAGTAGAACAAATAATGTACGTCGTAACGCGAATTGCGTTTATAATAATACAGTGCTGATTGAATTGTTACACATATTAACTGTGAAATATATGATATAAAACGAAACACTGAAAAGACCTGTTAATGATAAAAAAAAATATACAGTTATCTATGCAATATTAAGTCTAGGTGGTATCAAGCTGATCGCTTATGGAAAATTCTAAATTTACCGTCACCAGAAGTTAGAAATAATATTTAATATCATCGTCAGAAAAAAATTAAGACATTTTCTTCAGAACATAAAGTAAAGTTGAGAACCAAGAGTAAAATACTCGATACAAAGTCTCGGATTTTTTTCAAACAAACCCTACCTTTACCAACAACAAAGAACCAAATGTCAGACTCAAAATCACGGAAGTGAAGAGCGAGTTACCCTATATTGTGTTAAATAAATTCTCTATTTTCTGGTAATACATTCACTCAGTGGTTAATGAATTATATGTACACTTATATTGAATTAAGTATATGACATGAATGCGATTGGTGTCCCAGAATAAAATACAATGGCATATCACTAGGGTGATTTTGCTTAAAATTATAATTGTTATGTAATCAAAATCATAATTGGTATGTAATCAAAATCATAATTAATATTTATTCAATATAATATGCATGTGTATTATATCAGCGTTTAAACAATACTACGTTAATGCGCTCACTGCTTCCTTTTCATGATTTAACATACCAAGCTGACATACAGAACAATGCATTTCGATGTACGAGTATCGTTATGGTATGAGAAACGTTAAACAATACATACATGTATACTACGATCAGTTTTGTATTTCTTTATTTAAAGAATTTTCAATATTAAAAACATACACAGATAACTTACCTGCTCAGTAATCGTGTAACCGTGGCTCGCAATCGAGTGTCGTAACATTTTGTATAATTCTATGTAAACATGGTCAGCAAGGGGTCAGCACAGGATTGGCAAGTGGTCAGCAAAGGGTTAGAAAGTGTGTCACCGGACAAAATTGTCAACATTGTAAGAGTACTACGCAACGTGAGAATGTTGAGTTTTGGGGGAAATGGTTCAGTAACCGATTGAATATTACTAGTAGATAGTTATTTGAAGATAATCTACTCGGTCAAGATGGCTAAGCCTCATAGTTTGAACAGCTAATCGCGAAGCGAGCCAGTTACAATCAGCAGCTTGACAGGGTATCATGTGTGTTACATGAACTATGGTTGCATTTAGAGATTGGTCACGACTGAATGGGGAGCATTTTACAAGTTTCTTTAGGAGTCTTGTATTTATTTAATTCAAAATAATTTCTCAGGGTATAAGTAAGGTCAACAGGGTGTATCAAACAAACACACGTATGCACATTAGTTAAAATAAAACGTATTTCAGAATATTAATTCATGTACATAGTATTTCACAAATTAAAATGTGATCGTGATTTACGTTGAAACTTTTATTTTGTTTCAGATCTATACTTAACGTGATAAAGAATTACTTTTGGTACATTTAACTCGTTTATGTGTGCATGACGATACATGATTCTTTCTTTATTAGCGAATTATTTACAGTTTCTTTGACGATTTATTTATTTATGTAACACTTTGATTTTTATTGTTTCACAATTTAATTAACATCTCGTCTTTAAGACGATCGCTCCGTCCAATTACTCACGAGGCCTATTGGTTAGCAAACCTCGACAAGCTAACACCAAATTGACGACTATGCTTATAGATTACGCGATTTTCGGATGATTTTGATGAACATTGTGTTCATCCCTTAAAACACTGGTGAAATGGTTTTGTGTCAACTATTGTTGTGCAAATGCCAAAACTATAAGTTTTTCGATAACATCCTCTATCTATAACGGGTATTTCGGTAAGATAAACACGCTCTCAGACGCATGCGCAGGTACCGAAATCGCACACGATACTGCGTGTATTGTTTGTGTTAGCAATACATAATACTTATTCAATGGTATCTACATACGTCATTAACGTAAATAATTTTTAAAAAATTGTTTAAAAATTAATATTATACGAACTATCGTTTTATAACTGGGATATTGGTAAATTATACACGCTTCCGACGCCGAGCGGGTACCGAAACCCGCCCCCCCCCCACAATTTTAGTATTACAAAGATGCTATTCTTATAATTAAACATTGCTATAGGACACTAATAGATCATTATACTTGAAAGTGCAAAACACAAATCAGCTTGGTGGTAACGGGGATTACGATCAAGATTTATAATGAAGCTGCTAATAGAAGACCCTCGCGCGGGTACCGAAGTTCCTTTATCAATGCTAATCAGGAACTGGGTTATTTTATTTCCAACCTATATAAACAATGATGTTCATTTATATGAGGCACGCGCTTATTCAAATTAATTTATTTTTAAGTAAGGCAATGCCAGTTACTTATTCGGCTCAAATAAGAGATATGTTTCATTTTTTCCTTTTATACCGCGAAAAAGGAACTGGGTTATCTTTTTTTTAAACTCAATATAAATTTATTTCAATTAATACGTTTTATCTCCAACCTATAGATGCAATCATTTTCATCTATATGTGGTACACTTTGGTTGATTTAAATGTATTATTTGAGTAACAAATTGCCAGTTCCTTATTCGGATCGAATAACGGATAAGGAATAAGGACCGACAAAGAATTTAGATTAAAATGAAAAACACATTAAGTCGAAATTTTTTACAATGTTCTTTTTATATGATAAAAACATGTAGTTTTTTTAGGTTTTAAGTTTGGTTTATATTCAAAGTATAAAATGACAGTTCGGGTTGAACACAAACTCTTATTAAAGCGCACAGACGAAACGTGAACAAGTATCGCAACACATTATATAAGTTATTTGACACACAATTTAGTTTTTCATTTTGATGAAATATATTAATAGGATACTATTTGGTCATGTAATTACTAAGCTATTCATCGTGTTGTTTCTGGCCAAAGGTACATCCGGCGGCCTTCAAGTTTGGAACGCGATTAGGGGCCCTAGGGATCTACAAAATAACAATCGTATCGATAGCAACCAGTTTTACGCCGAGATTAACGCATTTGTTTCTTTTTCCATTTTTCAGTCGCGGAAAATGGAATAGGGTTTTCATTTTAAAACGTACAAATGCGATGCAATTCATATATTTTATATAAACTTCACATACAATTATTTCTACTGATATGTAGTGCACATTTTCCATTTTAATTATTTTTTAAACAAGAAAATGCCAGTTCCTCATTCGGTTAGAATATGGAATTATGAACTGGTTCATTGTGCCTTATTACACGGTGTAGATGCATATCTGTAGCCTCTCTGTCAAAATGCTGCCTATCTGTTCATTCTTGGCTGCCTCTCTGTAATAAACAAGAAAAATGGAAGCACGGAATGCACAAAACAGNACTGGGTTATCTTTTTTTTAAACTCAATATAAATTTATTTCAATTAAATCGTTTTACATCCAACCTATAGATGCAATCATTTTCATCTTTATGTGGTACACTTTGGTTGATTTAAATCTATTATTTGAGCAACAAATTGCCAGTTCCTTATTCGGATCGAATAACGAATAAGGAATAAGGACCGACAAAGAATTTTGGTTAAAATAAAAAATACATTAAGTCGAATTTTTTTTAAATGTCCTTTTTATATGATAAAAGCATGTAGTTTTTTAGGTTTTAAGTTTGGTTTATATTCAATGTAGAAAATGGCAGTTGAACACGAACAAGAACTCTTATTAAAGCGCACAGACGAAACGTGAACAAGTATCGCAACACATAATATAAGTTATTTGACACACAATTTAGTTTGTCATTTTGATGAAATATATTAATAGGATACTATTTGGTCATGTAATTACTAAGCTATTCATCGTGTTCTTTCTGGCCAAAGGTACATCAGGCGGCCTTCAACTTTGGCACACGATTAGGGGGCCTAGGGATCTACAAAATAACATTGGTATCGATAGCAACCAGTTTTACGCCGATATTAATACATTTGTTTCTTTTTCCCTTTTTCAGTCGCGGAAAATGGAAAAAGGTTATTATTTGAAAACGTAGAAATGCGATGCAATTCATATATTTTATATAAACTTCACATACAATTATTTCTACTGATTTGCAGTGCACATTTTCCATTTTAATCTATTTTTAAACAAGAAAATGCCAGTTCCTCATTCGGTTTGAATATCGAATTATAAATGGTTCATTGTGCCTTATTAAGCAACGAAAAAAGAACTCAGTTATCAGTAATTAAAACTAAGTAGAAATGTAATGCAATCAATTTTTTAATATGCATCAACATTGTTCAATTAACCTTGTAAAGCCGCGAAAGAATGAGCTGGAGTAAAATATAAAACATATAAATAGAAATGTATTATAATGCTGTGTTTTATATCATGACTTAATGTAAATTAAATGTACATGTTTTAAGTTTTGTTGATTTGACGTTAATATTCGTAGTAGAAAATGCTAGTGCGGTTTGAACAAGAAATCATAGTCAAGCGCGAAGAAGAAAAATGAACATTTATCGTTTTAGTTAAGTTAAATGTATTCGAGTTGCTTGAAATTCAATGTTATTTGTAAATAGTACGTATCTTTCATATAAATAGGATGCCATTAGATGATTACTTTACAAAGCAACCGTTGATAATATGGTTTGGGAACTGGTTCTTATTCCCTATTCGTAAATTAATTCATAAATTTAACTACCGCGGTACGTTTGGGTTGGTTTTGATTTGCTTAAAATGGTTGATTTAAAACCTCGACTTTGATTAATTTCATATTTTAACAATCGTATTTACAGCAGGCGAGTTTAATATTACAAACAGATTGGATTGAGGTGGCGTTATTTGAAATTTCAGATCGGGAAGTTGGCCTAAATGTACCGATACATGAGATGTACATATACACTTATTACATTCATTTAGGAAAGTTACACATCGACTGTTTTCTTTGTGTTACATGTTATTAAAAATGTCAGAGGATGCCTTACAATTCTCGATGTGAGTTTGAGGCCCATTCACGATCATTAAAGCGACACTGTGGTCAACGATTCGGGAATAATGATGACGTATCGCGGCCCTATTCTAGTGTTTTCCTGGTGTTATGCATTTGGTTTTAAAAAAGTACAAGANTTTTTTTTTATATATAATCTACCGTTTTGTATCGAATTTCTTTCTTCGCAATACGAAGTGCCATACCATTAATCGACCAAACAATATTCCGTGCCTGAAAACCAAATGAACAGAACATCAATGCAAAAAAGCTGAAGATCTCACATCTCGTGCGTGGCTTGTGTTGTTCTCTGTTATCGAAGTGCCATCCGTTATCAAAGTATCCGCATACCCGGCATGATGTGATGGGTCGCTATCTTAGTAATTATCTCAGTTTGTCGGACCGTCCCGCCTGATGTAATCACTATAACTCGAATAGTAAAGAAGGGATTCAAATGACACTTGATGTAGTGAAGGATAACTTTGAATGAATAGTGCAGAGTACAAGGACCGAGGACCTCTTTTTTCAATATTTACGGAGGAACAGAGATGAACCATAGCTCTCTTCAATTCTTTTGGAGTAAGTGTAGAACTTGATATGTAAATACTCTTCAGGGAGCAATCTCAAAAAGCCAATGCCTTTATCTTTGGCCATTCGTCGAAATCATCCTCAAGAATTTGCAATGGTGTTGGTCAAACATATCTTTGGGGCGGATATTCCTCATTGTAAGTGGCAACGTTTATTTTGAAGCGTGAAAACAATAGTTCCATACTTTACTATTATATGTCGCTATGCGTCCTGTGCCCTGTACACCAGTTTGTTTGTACGTGTATAGCAAATATTTAAAGGCGGTGGGTCATCACATGTGATTCCTAATTGTCAGCATGTGCATTTGTGCACTTGATTATGTTGGTGAATTTGATTCGGTTATTCAAATCTTACGTTTTTAATATTTAAAAGCTCTATTTCCGTCAACCAAAACTAAAATAAATGTAAAATTACAAGATGATTGTGTTTCGATATGTACGCCAATCAACATGCGCGAATGTTTTCCACCCTGCGACCGTAAATTTCGCAGGAAACATTGAGAGAGTACAACCATCCCCATTACACACCCGAACGGCGGAAGTTCCTGCTCAAACGGACGACCATGAGGGCATGTCAACTCTCCGTCCCAGCGAAAAAATAAATGATTTCATGGAAATAAATATAGCCACTATAAATGAAATGAAATAATATCTTATTTCCAGTCCATTTTTCAAGCTATGCTTGCATTTTATGTCGATTAGATCGACAGCAAATTGATCAATGCGTACGAGTTCCCGATTAGGATACATCACATCCGATGGTCAAAGTCATATTATGTTTGCGACTGAAGTGCAGCTGGATTTGCTGCGACCTGGCACATTTACGGTCAATGTAGATTAGTGTAACGTATGCAAGAAACTTTGACTTGATTAAGGTTACTTGTTTAACGTTTACTTTCTACGTACAAAGGTTGGATAAACAATACAAGTTAATTTGCATATGAATGGCATTTCCCGCAACTCCTGAAAATGTATAAGTGTCAGGAAACAAAGTCGTGATTCTCTGATAATGAAGAAATATTCGCTATTTTCTAATTGTTGATATATATGCCTTGTTTTAACCGTAATCTCAACACGTATCAATCATCTGCAACTGTTTCAAAAAAGTCTTTTTCCGGACTGTCAAAAGCGATGTTTAATCCAAATCGTACTAAAAGTAAGTTTTATGTGCGAAAAATGGTAAAAACAATTCATACCGATTGCCGAATTGCAAACATAATCAGTCATTGTCAATGTCAAGCAGAGCAGTAGTCAATTAACCGTTCGTTGTCTCAAAAATAATCGACGGATCGGTTTTAATGACGTCATAAAAGTTGGTCTTCCTCGGTACGCATGTCATCTTGGAGCCCGACGCCTGTGCGTACTTCAAGACGTTCACAGTGCCGTTATCTGGTTCGATTCGGATGGCGTCGAGGGAATACATGGAGGGATCCTCGTCGAAGTAGTTGAAAGGCTGTAGGACGAAGCTGAGCCCCATGCCGGGGGTTGTAGTCACAGGAAGGTCTTCCTTGTGGGGGATGTGATGCACACCCATGGTGACCCATGCGACCAGGTCCTGGAAATGAGTAGGGACTATTTTAAAATATAACATGACAGAAAGTGTGGATAACTTTGCCGTCATCGGGAACTGGACTCCAGAACAACTTTCTAACTAGACAATTGCTGACCGACTGATCTCATCGAGTCTCTGCACGACATAACCACTAAAATGACTGAATCCAGGTCTATTTTGTTTCGCATATAGGATTTGACACTAGTTGTCATTTCAAACCATATTTAATTATTCGAGATTGTCAGAGTTCGCGTCGCTTTGGTTGGTGAGCTTACTGATGAATTACTGAAAAACTTAAAATTAATAACTCAAAACCAATCAAACCCATATCTTCTCGCGTACTATTCACTTACCTGATCAACAATGCTTTCATCGTCGTCTATGAAGCGTTGGAAGTTCACGACCGGATCGAACACGTCGAATTCGGTGTACATGGAGCTGCTGTGGGCCTCTTCCGGCTTGTGGCGCGTCACGGCCGTCTGGTACCGCGCCCAGTTGATCGCCGGCTCCTTGTTCCGGCCCTCTGGAAGTATCTGCTTCATCATGCCCTGATTGATCAGTCTGCAGCAATATAATCCCTTAATGTTAATAGTTTATTTTGCTTCTCAAAAATATAATTATGTATCATTAGAAAACGAAGTTCCGTTTCAAAATACAGCATATTTGCAAAGTATTTGTCAGATAATGTCAGACTCGAGATTTTTGCAGTAAGTTTAATATACACATCTCTTGTCTTTCTGTTGCGTGCATGAAAGTTAATTCTAAGCAGTTATAGCCACATTAACAATCAAAATCAACGAATATTTCGTAAACTATTTCGTAAAATAAAGTCAACCCATAAAAAATAAGTGTTCCTTATAGCAATAACCAAAATGTCAACGCTATATGTTTTCTGGTAACATAGATTAAACAAGATACAAAATGCTCTTTTTTATTTTTTTGTGGTACAATACAATGTTCATCTACCATGTGAGTGTCGTGTGTCGTATGAATAGATATCGTTGCGGGAAATTAAAATGGAATAAATTTAAAAATGGAATAATAATGATTCCATCCTTTACAAAGTTTTCCGTACCTGTATGCTCTGTGGTTCCCATATTTGTCTTTGGTTGTATTGTTATAAAACACGTGGTAGCTTGGGTTTTCAAAATTGAACTTGAACGCGGCCTTCTTTTCAGTTTTAATAAGTTCTCGTTCAATCATACCCTGACTGAAGTTGTCGTTTTTGGTCGAGAACTCATTTTTGGCCGTTTCCACTTTGATGTGGATCATCTCGTAACGATTGGACGTTCCCTTGATGTCAAGGTCAACTTTAAAGTTGAACATATGAGAGTGGTAGTTGGCTGAAATGAAATCTTGAATTTGGAATCCGTACTTCCGCTCCATGTCTGAAAACGCGTTACCCAACACGTACCCTGTAGACATCCCTTTAGTTTCTAGGACACCGTTCTGGAAAAACTTGAAGTCAAAGATATAATCGTAATTTTCAATGGTTACAATAGTTCGTAAAACAAGAATGGAGTTTTCCATCCCTTCGTAAAACGCGCCTTCCGTTTCGGAGTACGAGTGGTGACGGCGAATAGGCTCTCCGGTGTTCATCTCAAACACGCAGAACACATTTTTAACGATAAGCGGTCTCTCTGAGCTCTCGGTCACGTGTTTTGTATCGAAGAACATCGCGTGATCTGGACAGTCCGCGCCAGGCACGAGACCCGTACCAGACGGACCAATCAATTCAGCGGAATCCATGTAATCGGAAAACCTCTGTTGAGGACTGTGCCCGGTGTAAAATACCGAGATTTCCTGTAGACCGAGCTCATATACGATTCGTTCGCCGTCGAATTTGATGTCATAAAGTTGTGGCCCGTACGCGGTCGACATTCGAAAATCGAACGACCATTTCATGTATTGTACATGCCGCCCTTTCACTGTGTACCGTTTACCGTCAGGCTCTACCTGCATCGGCGCGCGCTTCTTGGCCGCTTCCGGTACTGCGCCTCGCTGATTCATCGTAGAGAACAAGTTCCGGTCTACATTTGGAAAAGATCGAACGGTGCAGTTAGGCGCTATGGTTTTAGCCTCCTGCAACGTATTGAACTGTTTTCCTAGAAACCACACCATGTCGATAACCGTCCGATTATCATAGAATCCGACCAGAACAGAAAAGTCCACAGGGTGATGAACGTAATATTCCACGTCGTAATTTAGCCAGTACCATGTCTTGCGCATGTTCGTTCCGCTGGATGCCGGAGAAAATGTGGATGCGTAAACTAATGTCAAACACTTGTCGCCGCAGTCCTTGACACTGGTTCCATAGCAGCTTATGAGAATGTCTCCAAACTCATTGTGCACAGTGTTGGTAAGGTTTGCTATCACTGAACCATAATCATCGTCAGTCATTGGTCGATAAAAGTACGGTAACGATTCGTTTATACCCGGAACCGGGTGATGGTAGCTTGGGTTCGGAAGAGGCCCAACGACGATTTCGTTTATCTGCTGATTGGGTAATTTCCCTCGTATTATGATAACCTTGGCTTCCCGATCCGGCTGTGGAACCTTATTATCTAGATGTGCAATCACTTTCGACTTATTGGGAAGATGCAGTTCGGCCATAAACATGAAATTGGCGTTGGTCTTACTTGCGGACGGTCTTACCAAATCAAACTCCGGTGAGGAGTAAAGGTAGTTGGTCAACGCGTCAATCTCTTTTTCCGTAAGGTCCTGGAACACCGTCGGGTTCTGAGATTCCTGCTCGGTGTATACCTGCTCTTTGACGTCACAGTTATCTACTTCCGGATGCGAATGGTCCCTGCTGTCATCGTCTTTTAAGACTATGACCACTAAAGCGATGGCGAGGCTTATGCAGGCGACCGACAGTATGACCGTGGAGAAGAGCAGACACCTGTGTGTCCGGCTCCCATCACTCCCCTTTGTTGACATTTGACGCGCTAAAACAAACAACGCAACTTTAGAATGTTAAGACATGTCTGCTTTTAAATTGTGCCCAATAGACGATATAACTTTAAGGNTCTATCTATCTATCTATCTATCTATCTATCTATCTATCTATCTATCTATCTATCTATCTATCTATCTATCTATCTATCTATCTATCTATCTATCTATCTATCTATCTATCTATCTATCTATCTATCTATCTATCTATCTATCTATCTATCTATCTATCTATCTATCTATCTATCTATCTATCTATCTATCTATCTATCTATCTATCTATCTATCTATCTATCTATCTATCTATCTATCTATCTATCTATCTATCTATCTATCTATCTATCTATCTATCTATCTATCTATCTATCTATCTATCTATCTATCTATCTATCTATCTATCTATCTATCTATCTATCTATCTATCTATCTATCTATCTATCTATCTATCTATCTATCTATCTATCTATCTATCTATCTATCTATCTATCTATCTATCTATCTATCTATCTATCTATCTATCTATCTATCTATCTATCTATCTATCTATCTATCTATCTATCTATCTATCTATCTATCTATCTATCTATCTATCTATCTATCTATCTATCTATCTATCTATCTATCTATCTATCTATCTATCTATCTATCTATCTATCTATCTATCTATCTATCTATCTATCTATCTATCTATCTATCTATCTATCTATCTATCTATCTATCTATCTATCTATCTATCTATCTATCTATCTATCTATCTATCTATCTATCTATCTATCTATCTATCTATCTATCTATCTATCTATCTATCTATCTATCTATCTATCTATCTATCTATCTATCTATCTATCTATCTATCTATCTATCTATCTATCTATCTATCTATCTATCTATCTATCTATCTATCTATCTATCTATCTATCTATCTATCTATCTATCTATCTATCTATCTATCTATCTATCTATCTATCTATCTATCTATCTATCTATCTATCTATCTATCTATCTATCTATCTATCTATCTATCTATCTATCTATCTATCTATCTATCTATCTATCTATCTATCTATCTATCTATCTATCTATCTATCTATCTATCTATCTATCTATCTATCTATCTATCTATCTATCTATCTATCTATCTATCTATCTATCTATCTATCTATCTATCTATCTATCTATCTATCTATCTATCTATCTATCTATCTATCTATCTATCTATCTATCTATCTATCTATCTATCTATCTATCTATCTATCTATCTATCTATCTATCTATCTATCTATCTATCTATCTATCTATCTATCTATCTATCTATCTATCTATCTATCTATCTATCTATCTATCTATCTATCTATCTATCTATCTATCTATCTATCTATCTATCTATCTATCTATCTATCTATCTATCTATCTATCTATCTATCTATCTATCTATCTATCTATCTATCTATCTATCTATCTATCTATCTATCTATCTATCTATCTATCTATCTATCTATCTATCTATCTATCTATCTATCTATCTATCTATCTATCTATCTATCTATCTATCTATCTATCTATCTATCTATCTATCTATCTATCTATCTATCTATCTATCTATCTATCTATCTATCTATCTATCTATCTATCTATCTATCTATCTATCTATCTATCTATCTATCTATCTATCTATCTATCTATCTATCTATCTATCTATCTATCTATCTATCTATCTATCTATCTATCTATCTATCTATCTATCTATCTATCTATCTATCTATCTATCTATCTATCTATCTATCTATCTATCTATCTATCTATCTATCTATCTATCTATCTATCTATCTATCTATCTATCTATCTATCTATCTATCTATCTATCTATCTATCTATCTATCTATCTATCTATCTATCTATCTATCTATCTATCTATCTATCTATCTATCTATCTATCTATCTATCTATCTATCTATCTATCTATCTATCTATCTATCTATCTATCTATCTATCTATCTATCTATCTATCTATCTATCTATCTATCTATCTATCTATCTATCTATCTATCTATCTATCTATCTATCTATCTATCTATCTATCTATCTATCTATCTATCTATCTATCTATCTATCTATCTATCTATCTATCTATCTATCTATCTATCTATCTATCTATCTATCTATCTATCTATCTATCTATCTATCTATCTATCTATCTATCTATCTATCTATCTATCTATCTATCTATCTATCTATCTATCTATCTATCTATCTATCTATCTATCTATCTATCTATCTATCTATCTATCTATCTATCTATCTATCTATCTATCTATCTATCTATCTATCTATCTATCTATCTATCTATCTATCTATCTATCTATCTATCTATCTATCTATCTATCTATCTATCTATCTATCTATCTATCTATCTATCTATCTATCTATCTATCTATCTATCTATCTATCTATCTATCTATCTATCTATCTATCTATCTATCTATCTATCTATCTATCTATCTATCTATCTATCTATCTATCTATCTATCTATCTATCTATCTATCTATCTATCTATCTATCTATCTATCTATCTATCTATCTATCTATCTATCTATCTATCTATCTATCTATCTATCTATCTATCTATCTATCTATCTATCTATCTATCTATCTATCTATCTATCTATCTATCTATCTATCTATCTATCTATCTATCTATCTATCTATCTATCTATCTATCTATCTATCTATCTATCTATCTATCTATCTATCTATCTATCTATCTATCTATCTATCTATCTATCTATCTATCTATCTATCTATCTATCTATCTATCTATCTATCTATCTATCTATCTATCTATCTATCTATCTATCTATCTATCTATCTATCTATCTATCTATCTATCTATCTATCTATCTATCTATCTATCTATCTATCTATCTATCTATCTATCTATCTATCTATCTATCTATCTATCTATCTATCTATCTATCTATCTATCTATCTATCTATCTATCTATCTATCTATCTATCTATCTATCTATCTATCTATCTATCTATCTATCTATCTATCTATCTATCTATCTATCTATCTATCTATCTATCTATCTATCTATCTATCTATCTATCTATCTATCTATCTATCTATCTATCTATCTATCTATCTATCTATCTATCTATCTATCTATCTATCTATCTATCTATCTATCTATCTATCTATCTATCTATCTATCTATCTATCTATCTATCTATCTATCTATCTATCTATCTATCTATCTATCTATCTATCTATCTATCTATCTATCTATCTATCTATCTATCTATCTATCTATCTATCTATCTATCTATCTATCTATCTATCTATCTATCTATCTATCTATCTATCTATCTATCTATCTATCTATCTATCTATCTATCTATCTATCTATCTATCTATCTATCTATCTATCTATCTATCTATCTATCTATCTATCTATCTATCTATCTATCTATCTATCTATCTATCTATCTATCTATCTATCTATCTATCTATCTATCTATCTATCTATCTATCTATCTATCTATCTATCTATCTATCTATCTATCTATCTATCTATCTATCTATCTATCTATCTATCTATCTATCTATCTATCTATCTATCTATCTATCTATCTATCTATCTATCTATCTATCTATCTATCTATCTATCTATCTATCTATCTTTCTATCTATCTATCTATCTATCTATCTATCAATACTGTCTAACTCCCCTTTCGGGTATTATTGACAGGTATTATTGACAACTATCTGATAATAGTTAACCCCGTTGATGACATCAATGACAGAACATCAGATACAATAATTGATCAGTGTAAAGGGTCGGGTAATGCTTACAAGTTCTGCAATAACAATGACATCGACATTGACTATGATACAATGGGAGTGGGTTATTGCCATATTTTGTGGAAATAAGAAACCAAATTCAGATTATAGGATTAAAAATTATTGGCACAAATATTCGAAAACTTGCTGTCGATCATATCACCCTCCACAGGGACTACGATGATTTTGTTTGAAAGCCATTAGGAGCATACATTAAGCGAATTAAAAAAGATACAAATTTTGGGGATAACTTGACTATGATTGCAATAGCACGTGAGTTAAATTGTCAATTTCTTTCCCACAACGCCCTTGTTTCGAATACTTGACTGTTGGACAAACATTAGCATATATTGACACGTGGGTAGAATTACACTATGCTTTAGCTGTTTGCCATGCTATTTAACGAAAAGTTTAAACAGTTTCTCAGAACACCAATAATTCACTTCTGAAAGATATAAAAAAGGATCGATATCGTAGAAAGTGCTGATGAAATAAGGAAGAACCATGGCAGAGAGACCGTATCAGATGCCTCACTGACAAGAAACAGAGGGTATGGTGACACAATAGCGCCGCCTGGTTCATGCATGAACATCGATATTCAAAAGCAATGAATCGGATAATTTTCAGAGTAAACTGATCAAAAGCAATGACGAAGATGACATCGATGACGCTGAAACTAACTTTGAAAATTCCATGACATGAGAGTATGTTTTCGGATCATGTCCCAACAAACATAACGAAAAATAAAGATGACGTCAACGTAATGAATAAAGCATTCATGGACAGTGAACAAAAAAGTATTGAATCAGTTGATGCCCGAACAATTTTGCCTGGAAGCAAACGTGAAAATGGTTTCGAAATAGAACATGATTAAAACGGAGAGGGGGGNGCCATTCATTTGCACGAGTTGTCAGGAAGTACAGATACGCAGCAATTTATATCAGACCTGGTGAAAGTCTTAATCTGCCACCTAGTGTAACTGTTGCTCGATTATATCACATGGACCTCAGTCATTTTTTTTTTAAACCAATTTTCTTTTTGAAGGTAGCACATGTTATCGCGCGCCTGGCTTTCTCTTAAAATGGTAGAAATTGGATGGTTTGAAATTCGCGATTATAATTGAAGAAGCTAGATACTGAGGGTTCTGATATATGAAATGTTACAAACTGAAACATGTCAGAGAGCAGCAAGTAGGAGAAATTGCTAAATATCTGCATGTCATTGGCTCAATAAAAGAAAAAAAAGTAAAATAGATATGAGTTTGTGTTACTTCATATTTGCGAAAACATACTTTAACAAATTAAATTCCCAAAAATATCTTAACAATTAATAAATACGAAAAAAATAAATATAACGTTCTTTTTTTTTACCTTGACGTGGTTGGCAGGATTTCAACTAACAGAAAACCAAGAATGCTTTAATGTGTGTATGGGTACCTCAAAATTACACAAGAAACAAATGTTTGGACCGTGTAATAAGAAATCATAAGATTCTTTTAACATTGTTTAAATGTGTTTACTTATAAACTTCGGCCAATCGGTACGTGCGCATAAGTCAATTAGCATATACAAACACTAAGGCATGCCGAATACCGATCAAAAGATCGACATTTGAAACTTCCTTTTTAATGTTTCCAATCCAGTTGAAATTATCAATGAATGTTTGATTAGTTTATAACAAAAAAGAATTTATTGCAAAGCAGGTTGTTATAAAAAAATTCAAATTGCAATACGACACTCCAACCCGTTTTGCAATAAAATTATTGCATTTCCGGCTTTTCCTCTATTAAGCCAGAAATTTGTTGAAATCACTTTCTACACACATTCTGTAATGTGTTTACATATTTACACTATCGATTTGATAGTTGTATTGCCTTTTAGTTTTTGGTCAAACAGATCATAATAGCTTTATTTCATTTTTCGAATTTCAAGTGCCGCAAATCCGACGAATATATATTATTTATGTGCTTTGTCCTTGCGGTTTTACTAGGCAACGAACGATAGCTGTCACAGTGCTCCAAAATAAATTGTACGCAATCGATAAGCTCGATTGCAAATGGAAAAACAGTCTGTATGTACACATTTTTTATATAAAAAAAAGCCTTATTGACCTTCGAAAAGCCATGTTAGTTTACCTCGGCTTGTTCAATTTATCAATAGCATGTTCACCTAGTGCGGTAGTCGAGTGGTAACACTCCGGTCTACCATTCCAGAGGTCGTGGGTTCAATCCCTGGCCGGGGCACTGGAAATTTCAGAAATGCTCGAAGTGTTTCCCACCCAACTAGAGATGTACTGGTATAAAACCCAGGTAATTCTCGCGTGTATCGGTGCTTTACACTGATTACGTAAAAGAACCAAGGGATCTGTTCGCAAAGAGCTAGGGTATCGCACCCGGATTCCTTGTATCTCAATACTGTCTCTTCAGCTTGCTGTCTCTTCAGCAAAAAACAAAGGACCCCATTGGAAAGTGCTTGCACTTTCATGGGTTATCCTTGACTGCAAGGTCAAAATAAATACACACACACAAACTAGCTGTTCTTATCTCTCGCCGGATAAAACAAACTTGAAAAATAAATATTGAACGATGTAAATTTAGGCATGCGGCCCAACATATTTCAAATAACGTTGTCACTAATGTGCATAGGGAAGCCCTTAGCACGCATGGAGCTGTTCCTTATCTTCGCGAACCTGATACAGAGGTTCCGGTCCGAACAAGCGGAGGGCGGTCGGTACTGCCTGGACGGCGTTCAGGCGCTCACGCTGATTGCGCGACCTTACGGCGTCATATGTAATGATCATGTATACGTCTAAGAATCGTAAGCTGTATGCCTATCTTTCCTTATTTTGTTAGACCCATTTAAAATGCGTAACGTATTTTTTGTTTAAATTAATTAAAAAGATTGTGTTAAACAAGGCCGTTGTTGTGGTAATTTATTCACGTAGTGGTTTGTTTATTGTATGAAAGTGTATATATGACATTACACTAATACGCGTGTGTAAGTTATTGAACAGAAATACGTTCTGCATCCCAGAATAAAAAAAACTATGGCATATCAATATGGTGAATTTGCCAGAAATTATTGCTATATAATAAATTTAAAATATTATATAAGTGTCGCTAAACCATATTAAGTTAATGCGCTCATAGCTCCTCTTTCATTATCAAATACTACAACAAACATACATATAAATACTCTTTATTGTATGCGAAACGTATAATAACATACATATACACATAACTCAGATTTGTATTTCCCTATTTTTTAAATTAAAATGCATACAAAGAAAACTTACGTGCTCGTTACTTGTGCATTCATCCAGCGGCTCACAACTCACTTTGTTTCGTCATATTTTGGATTCTAGTATATATAGACAGGGTAGGAAAGGGTAAGGGTAGTTCAAAATTGTCAGCGTGCCACGCAACTTGAGAATGTTAAATTATCAAACAAGTTACAATCAGCAGTTGCACATGTGCACATGGTCTCATGTGTGTGTCACAAGAACGTCAATGCTTTTAGAGATTGTATTACGACTGAATGGGGAGCATATCACATTTTCTTTAGGACCATTGTTTTTATTTAACACAAACTCATTTCACCGAGTATAAATAAGGTCAACGTTGTCGATAAAACCAACTCACGTACGCACATAAGTTTAAACCGAAGTATTTCCGAATATTAATATTAATTATATTACACACATTTAAGCATTAAAGGCACTGTAAACCACGAATGACGAAAAAGAAAAGTTCTTAAATACCGTATTGTTTTACAATTATTAGTTTATATTGATTAAATATCCCGACTGGTATATAACATTACATGAAAAAAGTTTTTTTTTATTTTTTTTTTATTTTTTTTTGTATTTATTTATTTTTACTGGGTATGCATACCAGGTAACTACCAGTTAACTATAAATAACGCAAGTAGATTGATCATCATCGTCACGTGGTAAGCCCAGGAATGCAAATTGTGCATGCGTAGTGAATTGTATATATTTAATATATAAAATGATCAATCTACTTGCGTTTTTTTCAGTGTGTATATCGTTATGTCACCTATTTTTGCGATGTACTTTTGATTTCACATCGCAAAATTTTATTACCGAATGTATACTGAAAATATGAACTTTTTCAAGTAATGTAATTTACCAGTCGTGATATTTTAATTAATATACACTAATAATTGTAAAAAATACTGTATTTTTTTCTGTCAAATACCTCCGTTATCATTTTTTACAATTATGTCTTCAAAAACTTGAAGAGCCTGACATAATGTGAAGTCTCTTCTTAGCAAAAATGCAATTAAGGCGGAAATTGTCGTCCCTGATTAGCCTGTGCGGACTGTACAGGCAAATCTGGGATGACAATTTACGCACAAGCATTTTGCCCAGTTTTCTCAGAACACGACACATTTTAGTTAACACAAAACCTTGAAAAGCCCCCAGGTTTAAATATAAACAAGTGATGTGTTTGTGAAACACTATGTCCCCTTTTGCGCGATTTTGACTCGTATATTTGACCTTTGACCTGAAGGATGACCTTGACATTGACCTTTCACCACTCAGCTCCATGAGATACACATGCATGCCAAATATCAAGTTGCTATCTTCAATATTGCAAAAGTTATGGCCAATGTTAAAGTTTGTGCAAACCACCAAACCAACAAACAAATCAATAAACTGACAGGGCAAAAACACTATGTCCCTCAGTATAGACTGGAGGACATAAATATATATATATATATAAGGGACTGTAAAAACAAATATGGTCGGTCAGATTAGTGGAAACAAACAAATTTTTAGGCCTCAGTTATTCCGAAACAAAATCAAAACTACTCTTATATGAGAAGATATCGGTTGAACAAAAAAACGTTGTTTTTTCAAGGTCAATTTTACGATTTTCCTGTTTGTTTCTTATTCACACAAAAGTATATATTCAAATATATAATTAATACATTCCTATGCTAAATTAAAGACCTTGAGTTTTCACCACTAACATTATTTTAAGAGCTTGCCATGTATAGTTTATTTACATGTCGTTGCGTTTAACAACATTTGAGATAAAGACGTACCGCATAAAGGATGACACAAATTACATGTACATGTAACCATATGCTTACAAATGTTTTGTTTTTAAATTTGTATAAGAACTCTGACAAAGTATGCATATATTTTGTAAAAGTGAAAAAAACATATATCTGATTTAATTAAAAGTACTAAATAAATGGTGGTAAATCTTGGTGATGTATAAATATGTGTTTGAATCGAAGTTGTAGAGGCTGTCCGTTTAGTGCAGAGGTAGGTACACGCGCTTCTTTATATGCAACCCGGGTCCAATCCTCGCTCCCGGCGCATGTGCGTTTGGCTTGTGGTCACCATGCCGGTGTTTCTTCCGGGTGCACCGGCTTCTCCCCAAAGCACAAGACAACACAAACATTAAAAATCTTTCAGCAAAAACTACATAACTAGAAATTACAGTTTTAATTCGTCCCAACTTTCGTGAGTCTAGTAAGTTAATTAGGAAGGAGTGCTGGAACACACTCCGAGTCCTCACATAATGCAGCCACAGGCGTTGAAGAACGTCAATGAAAGTTCGAAAAACAAACGAAGATAAAGAGTTTCTATAATTAATAAACAGTACAAATTGGTGATTTGACATGTTTCATTTATTAATAAAGTAAATGGTGGTAGATAGTTCTAAAATAAAAACTAAAACTATATACTTAACACTACTCAAACAGTTTTGTGTGTACTTCATGTTCGAACGAAACTATACATATAGCGGAGGAGAGCAGCGCGCTAGAACCTAGACGCAACAGTAAACAACAACAGGAAAGAGCGGATCAAGTGGCTAGCAAGCTCACAGAAGAAGGAATGGCATGCGTTTGAGGAATGGGTAGACATGGTGCTTGAGATTGCCCTTGCCGGGACGGTGGACCGAAAACTTGCAGCGATGGCAACAATCATGCACAGCATGGGACTGAACAGATTTGGTGCTCAGGAAAAGAGAGCGGCAACGACAACGCCGATACTTAATCGACGCCAGCACAATATCAACCAACTCACCAGGGGGCATACGGCGCCTCACAGCATGATATAAAAACGCTTCAGAAGAAGAGAGACCAGCATTGGCCGAGTTAAGAAAGAAAATGCGCGGGCTTCTCTCAGAAGAGCAGAAAACAACAGAAAGAACCGGAAGGATAGGTCATGGAAGCAGGCCAACTTCACAGCTAACCCCTCCCTGTTAACGAAGAAGCTCATTGGAGATAAGGGATCAGACAGGCAAGATTGTCCAAGACCGGAAATGGAGGACCACCTACGGAATGTACACTTTTAAGAGAACAGAGAACAGGACCTGGGCAACCCCGACACGCTTATGTCCCCGGAACCACCAACATATGTCTTCGACGACGCCGAGCTAAAGCTGCAGGAAGTCAGAGATTAGAAAGGCAAAAACAGGATCAACACTGGGCCCGATATGAATACCGTACACAGTATACAAGAATTGCCCGATACTATTAGAGAGACTTTGGAGACTTATCAAGGTGGTTTGGAGGAAGGGACTGTTACCAGACTGCTGGTTACTGGAGGGCTGCTTCATAGCAAAAAGGAGGACTCCAAGACTTTGAAACAGTTCCGGACTATTTCCCTTCTGAGTGTTGAAGGAGCGGGTTTCTTGTCCATCCAAGCAACGCGGTTTACTAAGTTGATGTTGGCAAACAAGTGTATGGACACTTCAGTGCACAAGGGAGGTGTACCAGGGGTCTCAAGATGTATTGAACACACCAGCGTGCTAAAACAGCTCATTAAGGAGGCCAATGCAACCAAAGGAGATCTGACGGTCTTGTGATTAGACTAAGCCTGTGCGTATCGAACAGTCCCCCACAAACTTGGAGACCTAACACTGAAGAAATATTTTGTACCTGAGAAGGTTCAACAAATGATGAAACAATATTTTGAAAATTGTAATATTTGCTTCATAGTGTCTGACTATTCAACGTCATGGCAACGCCTCGAGTTTGGGATAGTTACCGGTTGTACTATATCTGGCATTCCCTTCTCCGCAACAATGCACCTGATGGTGAATCAGCAGAGAAGATGAGTCGCGGTCCAATAACCATCTCAGGTATACGCCAGCCACCAACAAGAGTCTTCATAGATGACATGACAATTACAACTAAGTCAGTTCCGGACAAATGATTGATGTTAGACGACCAAGAACGACTTAACTCATGGTCATGGACGAAGTTCAAACCAGCCAAGTCCAGGAGCTTAGTCCTGAAGAAAGGAAAGGTACAGGACCTATTTCGCTTAAAAATCAACGGAGGACTCATCCCGACAGTGACTGATCACCCAGTTAAGAGCCTTGGCAAGTGGTTCAGAATCTCTCTCAGCGACAAAAAAAACTGTGGTATAGATGCAGCAGCAGGTAGATGACTGGATGCAAGCCGTGAACAATAGCGGTTTACCAGGGAACTACAAGGCTTGGAATTACCAACACGGAGTCATACCAAGACTTATGTGGCCTCTTTTAGTGTACGACGTCCATTTATCGACCGTCAAAGCTATGGAGAAGAAACTAAGCAGCTACATCAAATATGGCTCGGAGTTCCAAGAAGCTTCTCAAGTATCGGCCCTTTACAGCTCTGGCAGCAAGTTACAACTTCCGCTTTTCTCTCTTACAGAGGAGTTCAAAGTCACCAAAGTCAGGCAAGTCATGATGCTGCAAGACAGTGAAGATGAGAACGTCATTGGAGCCCGGATGGAAGTCAACACAGGTCTAAAGTGGAGACCAGACAAAGCAGTCAACGACGCTGAATCCAGGCTCAGACACAGCGACACCGTGGGGACAATTACATCTGGCAGGTTGGGATTAGGATGTGTCACTAGAACCAGTTGGAGGGCTGCATCACCAGCAGAGAAGAGGAAGATGCTCCAGGTTGAAGTTCGGTCGACAGAGAAGGAGACAAGACAAGCGGCAGCCGTTGCAATTAACAAACAACAACAGGGAATTTGGTTGAAATGGGAAGAGGGCCAATGAAAGAGTGTTACTTAGAGTGACATGTGGAGAATGGAATTGGATTTCTACTACGCTCTGTTTTTGGCGTTTTCCCTACACCAACCAACCTCCGGACCTGAAAACTAATTGAGGAACCCACCTGCAGGTTATGTGGCATGCCAGCAAACCTTGAGCACATCCTTACTTCTTGCAGAACATCACGTACGGGAGGGGGATACCGATGGCGGCAAGAAAAGATCTTCCGTGAGATTGCAGCCAGCCTTGATGTGATACGAAAGCCACCAATGCAGACAATGCCAATCTTCATCAATTTTGTCAGACAGGGAGGTTCAGCACCAATCAACAACAGGTAAACAGATTAGGGCATCCAAGCTTCAGCGAGACACTGGTAGATCTGAAGCTGAGATTTCCAACGAAGAAGCTAGTGCTTCTGGCACTGACAGTTCCATGGGAAGAACGAATCGAGGAAGCAAAAAAGAGAAAAAAGGCCAAAAACAAGCCGCTACAAGATGAGTACCGACAACAAGGATGAAAGACCTGGAACCTCCCTGTCGAGGTTGGCAGTCGGGGCTTCTCCGGGCAATCTTTCTGGAAGGCCTATGGAGTACTTGGCATCACTGGAATGGCAAGGAGTCGGGCAATAGCAGATGTCCTGCAGGCAAGCAGAATCAGCCTCAAAATGGTTATGGCAGATTAGAGAACAACAGTGGATAGCTAATCAGTCTCTGTTCGAGGTTTGATCACCCTCGGCCGGCGCAACTCCGGAAGATGCCATGGACAGCGCCGAAACATCTAGTGAAGGAGGACTCCATCTGAAGAAGAGACTGATGCATGGATCTCATCCATTGTTAATAGGTAATAGTTATTAAACAAAAAGCCTATATTTATAAAAGATAGTATCAGAATCGAAATTATATTCCACCTGCGAAAACAGTACATATAAAAACACTTCTAATACAATACTTTTATAATTTCTCAAAAAACGGCCTAATATATCAAATTGAAAATTCGCACTTTGTTATCTGAGAACATTTTCTATCTGGCTGCATTAACAGAATTCATCCCCAATGCTCTGACACTTTTGGATTAAGTGCAGATTTTTACAAACCGTTTACCGCATAGTCACATAGATAAAACTAATTTGATAGACTTTTTTCTCATATTACTCATATTATCTGTATATCAGATTGATACATCATATAATGTAAAAAGTCCGTAGGAACACAAAGCGTGGAATGTTACATGTTTTGTATATATATATTATTTCGATGCAAAAAAAGAGTCTCTGAGAAAAAAAAACATTAATTTCCTAAAAGTAATGCTGCATATGAATTACTGGCATTTAAGGGCGATTTAAAGCTTATCGCATGTGTTGGTTAAATAAGAGCGTACTAATAACGCAGTTTAGACTAAGAAGAAACACAAAATGAATATAGTAGAAAAGCAAAACACAGTTGAAACGCAATACAATTGAAAGCACAATTGTCGAATACAAGTGTAAGGCTTCATACAATAAAAGTGCTGTCTCTAGAGTGACACGTTTTGACAAAATCTAATCGGCGAATTAAGAGCATAATAAGGTCGCCGTAGAATACATTATAACGGTTCCACGGAACCCTTAGCGCTTGTGTGTCCTTTCGGCGTATCTTAGAGATCTAAAATCCTAAATCAGTCAACCAAACACCGGAATTAACTTCAAAGCAGTCCGCGACATAAAAGTCGGTGTCTTTCTGTTTCTTACAATGACCATATGGCGTGCATTATGCTTGTCAGTTGTTAAGAGTCATAGTTAGCTGTTGATCAATTTCACCAAAACATATAATGTATGTACGATACAATTATAACTTAGTGTTCACTAAACTAATTATATTGTGTAAGTGGCCCTATCACGCACCAAATAACGAAGTAAACAAAAATGTCAACGGGGCATGCCCACTGACCCCCNACTGGCCCCCCCCCCCCCTCCAAAGTCTGCTTCGAATAAAATTTTCCGTCGGCTAAGGCACTGGCGTGAATGTATGTTAAACGTGTATTTGATTTCCTGTTTTGATCACATTTTCTTTGATACGGTTAACTTAAAGGACGTTGAGGAATCGTATGGCCAATCCGCGAGAGGTTGTTTTGCGCTTATCCACTTTCAAAATTTCATTGAAAAACGCAATTTGTGACAGGAATATGCTCGTTTTGTTAGCTTGATATAATTCGTTAAACGGAAATTAGGGTGAAAAGCCTTACCAGTGTGAGTCATGACGCTTCTAGTTCAACATAAATGGTTTCAAACATGGACGGCCATGGTTTGAAAGATGGTTTCAAGTACAATTTTGAAACACTTTGTATTTGTCTGTGTTCGGTCAATGTTTAATAAACCTCAGGGGCGGTTTCAGNCCCATTGGATCCGCCTATGCATTCTGTGGTTATAAATTAAATGAACAATTATATTGAATTAAGTATATGACATGAATACGATTGGTGTCCCAGATTAAAATACAATGGCATATCACCAGGGTGATTTTTCTTGCAATTATGATTGTTATGTAATCAAAATTATTATTATTATTATTATTATTATTATTATTATTATTATTATTATTATGTAATCAAAATTATAATTGTTATTAAAAAAATATAATATACATGTGTATTATATAAGTGTGTAAACCATATTACGTTAATGCGCTCATAGCTTCCTCTTCATGATATAAGGTAGAGCCACTGTAATGATTTCCCGCGATTTTTTGAAGATCGGCAATGATCGAAAATGATCGGTTATTTCCGAGAGATGAATTTTATTTAATTTTTTAATTTAAGCAAGTACTAATGAGAAGTTGTCGTGGCCGAGTTGTTAAGGCGATAGACTAGAAATCTGTTGGGATCTTCCCGCGCAGGTTCGAATCCTGCCGGCGACGCTTTTTTTGTAACGTAATTTGATTTAATATAGCATATAAGCTATGTTTATTGTTAAATAGGAGTCCGGTTTTCAAGCGATAACACAAAAATTGCAATAACTACATGTATAAACCAAGCTTTTCATCGAAGTACAAAATTTTCATATTTTCACTAGCGCCATGCGCTCGCGAAAATATTGCAATTTTCTCACTTCTCATTGAAATAAATGTTTCATATTCACTCAAAATACAAATATCCTCTATTAATTTAACATAAGGAAACTTCTTTATAATTTGTGTTATTAATAGAAGCTTTTGTCATAGTAGATAGTACATATATATTGGCTTGAATTGTGAAAATTTTGGAACTTCAGCGTCTGTCGATATAGCCTCTTCAGTTACAGTTAATAGAATCAGATATGCTTGTATGCTAAAAATAATTACTTTGGATAGCTTAATAATACTGCTTTCATTCATACTCATTAGTAAAACATGAAATATGTAGCAATTTTTATGCACGTTCTTCAATTTTTAAAATTAAAACAACGTTATGGCTAAATTGTGTAATTTACTGCTGAAAATACGAATCATGCATGTTGCATTTTTATTTCTATTTCAAAAAGTAAACGGTAAATATGTCTATTTCTTGGTATTTTTGCTGTATATAGTGTATTTATAAAAACTAAGTTTAAAATATTACTTAAATGATATTATTTTGAATTGTATGACACTTTGTTTTTAACCAACCCAATTTCTACTAGTCCTCAAATATTAAGCTACTTTTTATATGGGTAATATTTGGTTCCAAAGAATTTAGCCCGTATAAAAAGTATCTCTAAACTCTTGGCAACGTCTTATAAATAAGACTATATTTCTACTTGCCTGAAACCACTTACATGTCATGGCGCTCTTCCATAGATAACAAGTTATAAAAAAATAAATGTCTATAAAAGAATACTTATGTCATCTTGTTTAAACTTTAAATACCTTTACTGCATCTGTACACACCAACTGCATGCCCATATTTGGAAATCTGGATGAATTATGGAACTTTCATATACCCCAGGGGTGCAAATAAACTGGACAAAAGCCGAGCTTGGG
>VMBQ01002863.1:37420-63264 GCA_007657795.1 Dreissena rostriformis | reverse complement strand
GAAGTGTTGCCTTAGGCACTGTCTGATCAAAGTTCTTACAATAAATTTAAGTTATGACAGTTTATTTAATAAATTATAGACATCTAAGATTTATGTTCTCCAAAAAAAAAAAAATTGCTGTGACCAAGATAGAAATTAAATGAATATGAGCTTGTCTCAGGGAAAACAGGGTTTGATGCATGTAAGTTAAGTGTCGTCCCCAATTAGCCTGTGCAGGGAGGACACTTCCCGCCTTAACTGGATTTTGGTTAAGAAGAGAGTCCCTTTAAACCGAAATTCTATAAAATTGGAAAGTGTTGTCCCTGACTAGCTTGTGTGAACTGCTCATCTGGGACACTTTACGCACATTCATTAAGCCCAGTTTTCCAAGAGACCGGCTCGTATATTTACTGAATTGAACAAAATCATATAAGTTGTTAATTATCACCACTGCAGCATAACTTGAGTATGTCGTACCATGTTCCTGTCCGAAACGCAATCCAGGATTACACTAAACTCCGCTATTTTACTCTTTAAAGCTGATCTGTGTCAAACTGAATTCTCTGAAGGCAGAAAGTTTGGTTTTATTGCATGTAATACTATTAAGCCTTTGTTTTCAGAGAGATAGGGTGCAATGAATCTCTTACGGTGTACAGACCAGATGGATCTCCAATGAAAGAGGAGCTCATGAACATCAGAGCTGGAAATGTGCGAGTGGAGGAGGCTAGATCGGCAATACATCGGTAGGTTATACGATACTTGTACTCCATGGAAGCAATGGCTGTGAACAATCAGCTGTTGTAAGTTTTAAACAAATAATTAGTTGTAATAAAGGCCAATAAAAACAGCTTATAGGTCACAGTTGGATAAGTGGATATGGGGTGCACCTGGCGAACTATAGGTCATAAGTTCCATCCCTACTGTGGGAAGGTTCCTTAGCTCTTCCCCCAAAGACACCGAGTACTGCCTCTACCCAGGAAACGGATCCAAGTGTTTCAATAAGCCTGAGGATAATGATCCAATCAAGCTAAAATAAATAGGTTTAAACTTAAGGGCTTACCAGTTTGGTGTACAATACACCTTAAGTGATGAACATTATCATAAATGATAAATACATGTAATCAAATATAAACTTTGATTCTTCTTGAACTTGTGAACAGATCTTTGTTGATTATAACTTGCTTAAAAGAGTATTTTGCGTTTGGAAGTGTCAGAATCTCTATCCAGGACTCCAGTAATAACACAGAACATGGACCAAGCATCCTTTTATTACCTTGCACCAATTGAAGCAGTTTTTTTTTCCATTGATTTTTATTGATTCATATTTTACTTCACGAGATACCGGTAATATGCCTTGCATCACAACTTCACAAGTGCATAAATAAAATACTTGTTTTTATTTATTTTTGCAAACTTCTTAACATTGAAAAGGGACAACATTTGCAGGCATTGAATACATATTCAGAAACAAATTTATTATTGACTTCGATGTGGTTATTCTGCTTGACAAATTACATGTGACATAAACCATTTGTTAAGCTAATTTATTGAAATATCGAGCTACATGTAAAACAAGTAGGTTCAAACTTAACCCTTTGAGTGCTGGAACCGGATTTTGAAGGTTTTTGCAAACAGTTTGGATCCAGATGAGACGCCACAGAACGTGGCGTCTCATCAGGATCCAAACTGTTTGCTATTCTAATAGTATTCTTTCAATAAAAATCGAAGAAAATGCTAATTTTAGAAATTCGGCAGACGACATTTTAGCAGACGACAAATTTCTCAGCATGCAAAGGGTTAACTGCTGCCTTTTTCAGATACACTTCTGAGATCAATGAGAAAGCAGCCACGGTTCCAGACAATGCCACAGAAGTAGAGGCCTTTCTCACTGAGTGGCTTATCAAGCAGAGATACAAGGACTTTCAAATGAAATAATTTTAGTGAATGAACAGGTGAAAAGGCTTATACATATGAAATTATCAATACGCTACAAAAGATTCTTTTTAATATATAACTGATTTTATTTGTTATTATATTATGTATAGAGTAATTTGTCTTTTTCAATGTAAACAATTTAATTTTTACATTTGTATTTAAATAATTAAAAAACTGTTGTTATTGTTATTTATACAAGATTTATTTAAATTAATACTTAATAAACTGCTGACCAATGAATAATAATCTTGTGCTTTGAGAAACTGCAACAAATATGCTTAACTGCCAGTGTCAACACTCAGCAGAATGAAAGCAAAAACTACAGGGTATGTGGGGGATGGATAGTCATAAAGCATGTAATAAAGCAATTGAGTTGCGCTCTGTGAAAAAGGGGGTTTAATGCATGTGCGAAGAGTGTCGTCCCAGATTAGCCTCTGTAGTCCGCACAGGCTAATCAGGATGACACTTTCCTTCAAACTGGATTTTTGCTTAAAATAGACTTCATATAAACAAAAATTAGATGAAAGCAGAAAGTGTTGTCCACGATTAGCCTGAGCGGACTGCCCAGGCTAATTTGTGACGACACTTTAGCACATGCATTTAACCCGCTTTTCACAGAGTGCCGCCCGATTTCATAACAGATCTATTGTATTGTAATTGTTAACTTCATGGCATCACATTGGCATGTTGCTTGGAGAACAACAGGGCCGTGATGGCCATCAGGTGCTCACTTTAGTGCAAGTGAAACAACATGATCGAATACTGATCCTTAGGAAGCGTTAAATTGAAAACTGTTTCTCATTTTTACTCATAGACATAGTAGAACTTTGTAAAGCAGTAATTCCATACTTTTATTTTCACCAACAGTGACATCAGATTTCATTGAAATAAAAACAATACAATGCAGGACATCTGTTATAAAGACAATACATGTCACTAAAATAAGTACTTAATATTATCACTAAAATAATTACTGTATATATGCATACATTTACAGTGAGAACCTTCAACCATAAAAACTCATATTGTTAAAACATCAAAATGAATGCAAGGCAAAATATTAAAGGTGCCTTAATTTATACCCACAGGGCCGGTATTCAACAAGGCACTTAAGGGAAATCTGGACTTTAGATGTACTAAAGTGGAAATGTCAGAGCACAGTTTCTAAGCAAATTCTAGTGTTTGTGAAAATAATCATTTAAACAATATTTACTTTAAATCAAAGTTTTATGTCAGAATACTTTCACTGGAACAGAAGTCGTTAAGTAATTTTATGAATTAAAGGACTTTCCTTCAGTAATTCAAGGGGATCTGTCAGCAAACAGGCCCTGAACAAAAATATGTGGTAATGTCTTCACACCAGTTGCGTGTTCAACTTTTGGTATTACATCCTGCCACAATGAGCCCAAAGATTCCTCCACCGGAAATAAAGCAGTCCGTACTTTACACACAACACTGGCCTTGTACAGGCTGACCACATGTTTCTGATACTGTTGAGGATTCACAAGAATGGTTTCTAGGCTAAGCGTCTCCTTGGTAACAGTAGCTGCCTCACTTTGTGTTAGGAATGCTAACATGACGTCAAGAATCGACTGTTTGAGGTCACTGACTTCTGTAGACAGGCACTCCTGTAAATATATGTATAATTACAATTTGTTTTAACTGGGAAACAACCAGGAATACACAATAGTGAACACTTTCAAATTTAGAATTTGGACAATATTTGCATATATATTATATACACTGATTTTAATGGGATGTGATAACAAATAAATATTATGTAGCCCAGAGAGAGTTCAAGCAGATCAACTCACATGTTAACCGTTTGATGTAGTTTTAATAATGTTTTGTAATGTATGTTACCATATTAATCTCCATCTGGCCGAGGCACTGGCTTATTGAAGAATAAACTGCCTAAAACACAAAAATAAAAAGATTGTTACATGAAGGGATATGGCACATTAAACCTACCCCATAAACATACCCCTCTGTCATAAACTAAATAAATGCAACAATGTAAAAAACTTTTCCAAGTAAATGGTGGTAACCGGACATATCTACATGTAAAACACAGAAACAAGGCTTTCATGATTGATGACATGTCATCATTTTATATCTTATGTTATTTTCACAGACATATTATCAGATCACGAGATGCTTCTTTGTTTGTTTAGTTGGGTTTTTCACGATTTTAAAAAGTATTTCAGTATGTCATAACAAGAAGGTCAGTTAACCAACTCAAACTTTCCCTTGACCAGTACAAAGGGCACATACTTATGCCAATGACTGACAACTTCCCTGCTTGAATCAGAGGTAGGAGGACAATGGCCATATGAAGAATTTCATGACCAATCACCACACAATTAACCCATTGAGAGCTGGAACCGGATNCGCCAAAGCACTTCCAAGATATGGCTCCGGACACAAAAGTGCCTATAGTAAAAAGCATTTTTTCAAGATATAAAGGGCCATAACTCTGTTTTTAACAGATGGTGTACAATGCCATTTGGCGTGCATCATCCTCATATGCGTATATATACTTGTACCAAGTTTTAATGAAATCCGCCAAAGCACTTCCAAGATATGGCTCCAGACACAAAAGTGCCGGACGGATGGATGGACGGACAGCGGGACGGATGGACGGACAACGCCAAAACAATACCCCTCCGCCTCTGGCGGGGGATAATAACTGACAACTTCCCTGCTTGAATCAGAGGTAGGAGGACAATGGCAATATGAAGAATTTCATGACCAATCACCACACAATAAATGTGGCCAGGCCAGGGATCGAAACTGTGATCCTCCGATTTGTAGTCCAGCACTCTACCAACTGAGCTTGCCGGCCCAACAGAGGATATTTTTTCAAAGAGAACACGGTACTCACTACCAAGGCTTGATTCATAGACAAATTGAAATCTTTTGTTGTTTTAATTCAGATTTAATCACTGCTACGTTTTCAAAAATTGTAACTGACAGTAATTTGTTCTTGGTTCAATAATGAATCATTTTAAAACATATAAATGTTAAATCTGACCTTATATTTTTTTCAAGTTTGAAACATAATACATGTACCTTAAAAACAACAAGACTACTGACATTTGATAAAAGACATCACCAACTGATTCACAGCAGACAGCTTAACTATCACATAACTGCGCCTACCTGCACGATTCTGATCTCGTCCCAGTAGGAGTTTACCTCCCCTTTATCAAACAACCTCTCCTCAAAAACCTGAAACATAACAAAGCTATAAACGGCAGAAGCAAACAGTTTAAATGTTGTGATATTAAAAATTTGTTATATATGATTTATTTCTCTATTAAAGATAGTCAAATCAAAGCAAGAACATATACAAGGTTATTAAGAAACGAAGTTCTTGTTGCAACATTTACAACTGGCCCCAAATGAGATCCCAACCAAATTCTGCGGGCAAGCTTGCTGTAAACAAAGTTTCATCAATGCTGGTCAATGAAAACTGATTGGAGCCTTGTCATGCAAAAATGGGTCGTATGCCGCATGTGGCAAGTGTAGCTCCAGGCCAGACTGCGCATTTATGCAGTCTCTTTTAGGAGCAACCTTGTCTGCTAATGAGATACCATAGCCTTGCGTGACTTTATAGAGGACAGGGTAGCTCCTGACCAGATTGCAGGAAAGTGCAGGCTGGTCTGGGGCGCTGCTAGCCACATATGGCATAAGAACCGTTCTTTTCATGAAGAGGCTCATTGGCCTTATTCCTGAGGCTGCAGTACTATTCATTTAAGCATTATTTCGAAAAAATACACTTTGTTGCTTGCATCTTTATATGCATATGTTTGTTTATAATAATATAAATTAAAAAAAAAAAATGACAAGGCTCATTGGATCATTCCTGAGACTGCTGTACCTGATTCTGTGTCTTGGTCTGACACACCATAGACAGGAGAGTGTGCACAAACTGCAGTTGTCTCCCCCTGGCCCTTGCTTCATCCTGCCAGTACTGCAGTAACATCCGCTCTGCAGCTACGGGCTGTACCGAGACTGGAACACGATTGACACCTCAGCAATAGAGACATGCAATGAATTAAACAAGAGGGCCGAGATGGCCCTATATAGCTCACCTTTGTAATGAGGCATGGTCTTTTTTGAACCCATTGACCGGATTTAAAATTAGCAAATTCGTTGAATTGATATCCCCCGCAAATTGCAAAATTTTGTGACTAACTGACGCACGGAATGACGGACGGACAGCACCATTTGGCGGGTGATAAAAAGCTAGTGGAGGATCACTGTAGAATGTTACACAAAAAATTAAACCCCTCACAATTGCAAGTTCAGAGCAGATAACCGGTAGTTAAACTCAAAGCAATAGACATCAGGGCTTACAACAATGTACCAGCTCTGTATAGGTTGAGTTTACCTGAAAATGCACCCGATGATGTCATATCTGAAATGCCTGCAGTGGTTTCCCGTACAGTGAGGTCCTCTGCTTGAAGCAAGTCAAGCGTACACTTGAACACATCACACACCACCTGGAAATCTGCAGTCAAATAGAAATTATTTTTTTCAAAATATTTGGGTTGCACTCAATGAAAAGGGGGTTTAATGCATGTGCGTAGTGTTGTCCCAGATTAGCCTGTACAGTCTTCGGCTTTTATTGTATTTTTTTTTGTTTAAAGAAAGACTCTTCTTGACGAAAATCCAGTTTAGGCGGAAAGTGTCGTCCCTTATTAGCCTGTGCCAACTCTGGGAAGATTTAACTCCCTTTTCACGGAGCGAGGCTCATTTATACATTTCTGAATTGTAAGGATTAATTGCTTGAACTACTGAAAAAACATAAAAAATCACTTTGCCAGTATTAGGTCTAACAGCAACCAAACAAAAGAAACATAGGTAAGATATTATAGAAAAGCAAACACTGCGTTTAGAAATGGAAAATGAATTATAAGCCAACAACCATTCATACGGAAATAAATCCCTCAAAGATCAACAGAGAATATCACAATCTGCACACAGGGGTGTCAATTGGCCAAAATCTTAAATCCTGAAAATCATCCTAGAATTTGGGGGCCAGAGTCAAAAGAGTTTTAATTATTCATTAAATTATGTTTCCTTTGTAAACAATATGCCAAAGGACAATAATTTGTGTTTAAGATGACATTTTGTGACAAGAATGCTTAAAAAACCAAAACAATCCTCTGATTTATATCAATATCAAAAGTTTTCCTTGAGGGCTTAAATCCTGAATTCAGGAATAATCCTGAAAATTGACACCTCTGGCACATGACCCATTGGTAAGGAAGGTACCAAAATTACTCTACTGACCAGTATGCCTCAGTAAATGTTTGGCCACACATCTCAGCGATTGGGCAGAGCTGAGCAGGATGTCCACATCCGTGTCCAGGCACGAGGTATACCCTTGGATCATATCCACCCACTTCCTGGTCGCGTCTCTAGCCTTCGCACTCTCCATACCCTTAAAACACAGTGCATTCACCAGGGCACCAGTGTAACCCAGTAGGGCTGCTAGCACTTTGTCATTACTGGAATGGATGGGATTGAAGATAAAAAGTGGCGTGTTCTGAGAAAACCGGACAAAATGCTTGTGCGTAAAGTGTCATCCCAGATAAGCCTGTGCAGTCCGCACAGGCTAATCAGGGACGACACTTTCCGCCTAAACTGGATTTTCCCTAAGAAGAGACATCATTATTCATTTAAACGAAAAATTCCAAAAAAGCGGAAATTGTCGTCCCTGATTAGCCTGTGCGAACTGCACAGGCTAATCTGTGATGACAATTTACGCACAAGCATTTTGCCCAGTTTTCTCAGAACACGCCACAAAAGTGCAGATGCATAAACAGTAAATCTTGAAAATCATATTACATGAGCTCTCACAAGAAAGCAGGGTAGACTATTTTTCTGCCTGATTCAATGCTGAAAACTTTACTAAAATTTATTTTTTCTGTCAAATACTTCCGTTATCATTTTTACAATTATTTTACAAAAACTCCTAAAGATAAGTTTACAGGTCTTCAAAAACTTGAAGAGCCTGACATAATATTGAGTAACCAAAAGTCACCTATTTGTAAAAGAGAAAATTAAACCTCAGTAAATACTTCTTTTATACAATGTTTTTTTCTGTGTTTTTTGGGGGGAAATATCAGTAATTTGAAAGTGATAATTCACCTTTCCAAACAGTAAAAAAAACAGAGAAAATTATCACTTATTTTCAGATTTACTGTGAAATTTCGCCTTTTTTTTTGACGTCACAATCCCTCATTATTCCATTGAAATTCTTTTGTTCAACTCTTTTTAAATGTAAATAAACACCAGAAATATATTCAATACAAAGATTTTATTTTTATTTATTTTTTATAATTGAATATTGACTTTTTACACTCTTTATCATAGAAAATGAATATATCACTTGGGGCTGTGACACAAGTAAAACTATTAATTTATCTGATCACTTGTCAATAAAATTCTATAATATACAAAACCAACAATTTCCAACAGTTATGATGTGTACATTTCAATGAATATATATATATATATATATATGTACACATATTATCTTATAATATTCAACATAGTTTACAAAATTAAATGTTTCATAAATGATTATTTATTTTTTATAATAATAATTAATACATAATTTGTTTATCTAAATTATTAAAAAATATTCTAAATAGTTATTTAATGAGAGCATCTAAAAAAACTAGAGCTTTGTCCCCCACATGCCGCATTAACACATTACATGCTCAATGTTTAAAACGTACTTAGTGACCCAGTGACCTAGTTTTTGACCCGGCATGACCCATATACGAACTTGACCTAGACATCATCTGGATGCAACTTCTGACCAAGTTGTGTGAAGATTGAATGAAAGTTACTTCAGTTAGAGAGCGGACAACCAATACGGACCGACAAACCGACAAGACAGACCGACCGACAGACAAGCTCACTCCTATATACCCCCCTAAACTTCGTTTGTGGGGGTTTAATTAGGGCAGCTTAATTTAAACAGTAAACATACACACAAACAAAATTGTTTCTAATTAACTCTAATAAATGAAAGATTACCCTGTGAAATCAACTATTCTGTGAATGCAGGAAAGCAGCTGATCACAGACTATCTCTGGGGATGATGAACTTGGAACGGGCAGAAGGGTCAGCAACCTGCGTAAGAATCATGTCCTTCGTCAGGCAATTGATTTAGTAGATATTTTATAAATAACATTTATAACATTATTTAGATATATATAAAAAGCACAAACTATTTTTGATAAATGAAGAGTGACGTGTTTCTCCATTTAAAACAGAAAATCTCCTGTACAAGCAATGTCTCAAATTATAAGAATTTTTGTAGCAGTATTCTTATGTAAAACATTTTAAAGCTATTTATTGAGTGCATTCATCTCCAATATTTTCTCTGATTGCCTAATTGATATTTTAATCGTAACATACTTCATTTGTTTATGAACATCCAATGGCTTACCTACTTATAAAGTTCATGAACTCATTTTATAAAATATGGTATAAAATGACAATTTAAGTTAGATCCGATCCGTCTAAGAACTGGTACCTAAATAAGAGCTCCATGCAGACTTCATGACTTTCTGTTGCCACCATCCGATCAAGAGCGGCGTACATCTTGTCACCGCACGCAACCAAACCCCCATCCCCACATCCCTTCATGTCTCCCTCCTCTCCATCTGCAGACCCAAACACCCCTAGCAACTGCTCCAGGGCTGTCTGCCGCACTTCATACAGGCTGGACTTCAGAAAAACAACAACAACATCGTCATGTATGACTCTCGTTGGTTTGCATCTGGTATCTCCCTCTGCCTCTGAATTATCTCTCTTTGCCTCTGAATAATCTCCCTTTGCCTCTGAATTACCAGTTTTTGTATCACAACCTCCTGAGTTGTGATTTCCATCAACTTTGGAATTATGATCTTCTTCATTACCATGTGATATATCACTTGTACTCCTCTTGTTCATCACAGCGTGTTTCATGTACAGCCTACACACTGTCGACTGGAAAGCCCAAAGGCCTGGGGAACCGTTTGCATAGCAACTGTTTCCCCCGGCAATGGCCTCCACAAACAGCGTCCTCATGAGACTCGCCTGGAGACGGTTCTGGTAGCTATAGTGATGAAGAATGGATGATGTCACTTCCAGGGCTTCCTTTCTTGTCAGCAGACAACTGTTCTGTCTAAGAGAGGAGTTTATGCTTTTGGTGCAAAACATAGTTCAACCTGGAACTAGCCAACCTTTTTATGACAAAAAGAATATTGATGTCAAATAAGATGATAAACATTTGCACAAAAAAGTCCTGATTCTTCCGACAACATACTCACATTAAGTTCTCATTATATTGTTTAAGCCCTGCTTGAGGAAATCTAGGGCTTCATCCATTTCTGAATAGAGTAATCTGGGACGATACTTTCAACTTTTTTGGAATTTGTGTTTAAAGGAAGTTTCTTCTAAACAAAAATCTGGTCTACCATGGAAATTGTTGTCCCCAATTAGCCTATGTAGGCAGCACAGACTAATCTGGGATAATACCATGAGAACATGACTTAAGTGCGGTTTTCCCATTCCCAGAGATCATCTTAATTGGAATATCTTCGTTTAAAGTCTAATCAAAGAGATTCCGTGGCTTTTAAAGAACAGCGGGGTTTGTTTCCTATACCGTTACATAATAACTCAATATCCCTGTTGATTTCATGAGAACCCAGGATATATTGTACAATCATTATTATTCTCAGGACATGTATATTTGTTGATTTCATGCATTGACTGATCCACAAATTTAAGATCCCAATGAATGATTATACCCAAATTGTATATGTTTTCAGCCCGACTACAGTAGGAATGAAATACATTAACGCGCAACATACAAGTAATCCATGCACACATCCTGGGTTTGTTTTGCAATCCAGATAAATTCAGATACTACAAAAAGGGGAGTAAATTACACTGTGTACTGAGCAGACACTTTATATTACCTGTAAAACGCTAATGCAGTAAAGCTGTATCTATACTGTTTTGTTTAGGTATAATAGTAAGAATAAGCGCTAATCATTTTCACCCTCCATGCCCAGTGTGTGTATTGTGATTTTCAAGGATGTTGTATTTTAAACAGCCAAATCAATACCCGGCATATGTAAGAAAATAAATGCAATTTAAAGATGACAAAGTGTGTGATCTAATTAATTGGCATGCAATAAACACGGCCAGTAACTACAATCCTTAAAAATTGAATAGTTTATTGGCATGTGATTGTCCCTCCCTCTTCCCAACAGCAATTTTTCAGGGACATGTATTTCAAACAAATTAGAAAATGAAGGGCGAATTTACATGTCCATGTAAAAAGTCCTTTTTTTTATGTACAAATAATTTTTAAATGTTCAAGCAATTGCTAAGTGAGATAATGTAAACTTTAAAAGGCAAAGTAAAAATAAATTAAATAAGGTCTTTCTTCAGAAGAATATACATCCTTTGTAGAACAAACTGTAAATATGTTACAAATTCCGTAATCTATAAGAAAAATATTAATTCATAATAAAAAAACAAGCTGTTTTACAACGAACGCATATCTATGATCTTATTGTGCAAAGCTAAAAAAGTTTAATAGTGATTTAATCCTTTAAAGACATTTACTCCACAATTGCTTGGATAATGTGGCAGTTATTTCAACGCCATTTTCGTACAGTTTACAGGGCTTTTTTTCTTGATTTGGAAAAAGGGCCTGGCCTTCCATTTTCAGGAAAACATTATCGACAAAACTGAAAAAGGGGAAGAAATTTCCCAAAGTAAGCTTGAAATTTGGCCTAATATAGTATATAAGACCCATGCTAAAGAAGGAAAAAAAGCCCTGGTTTATACAGCCATACCTTGAGATGATTGAGTGCCATCTGTGAGACCACCATCCTTGGATGAGATCCCCAAGACTGGACTTTATAGACGGTGTCAGCATTGGCACTGTCCGCAGCATCTGATTCATCTATTTTTAGAATTTTAAAAACCATCGTCTCTCATAAATCTTTTAGAGTGGTTTTTTACATATATATAATGATTTTGTACTCCTTTACAGTGTGTTTATGTACAAAAGTGAGACGTTAATTAACTTTTCTTTCTGTCTGTCTGTCTGTCAGCAATATCACTACCCAGGGTTACTACGATTGCTTTTATAATCACCTAGCAGTGCAGTCGATTGGTTTATAGCGGATTTTAGTGAGTAATGGATAGGTTAAAAGTTTATTGCAAAATACTTTTATTTATATTAAGATTTATAGTTTTCTATGAATTGAATACAAAAAGCCTACATGTATTATTGTTCAGTCGATTCATGTTGTTGTTGACGTGTGTCAGTGTTTACAACTGTTTCTTTTTTTCGAAAGCAAAACAAGGTCACATTATCAACGCACCGTTTTTGTGATGAAAGGAAAAGAGAAGACGTATGGTTTCTTGAATTTTGCAGATTTTGTTTGGTAAACATAATGTTCATTGATGTAATATTTTAGTAAAATGTGTCCTTTACAAAAGTAAGAATGCTCAGAAACCAAATTGATGCGTACCATATATAATAAGCATGACAGCTGCAACTTGTGATTTAGTGAATAACGGACATGTGGTTACCCATATTCAGGAATGGGGGATTGTCTCAAACTAAATATAAACTCAATTGAAGATGTCTAATACACAGGTGGTTAGCGTGTGGCTATGATATTTATTAGTAAAAACATCATTTTGAATGAAAAATAATCAAATTATAATGAAAAATCGATTTCTCTGAAAACATATTTTTCACTATCAAATATATATATAACAAGGTAATCAACTCAAAATAACCCGAATATAGGGTGCATCACTTTGAACAGCCATTTCTTCATAAATTGTGCAGCGATTTCCATGAACTCTGTCTTATCAAACGCAGAAATGAATTTCCTTTTTGGAAATGTACATATCTTTCAATATTTTTCACAAATGCTGGGTATAATTTTAAGAAATAACACGATACACATGTAATCCGATAAAGACCTAAGCGATCCGGTAATGACTGAATCAGTGTACTATGAAATTCGCGCTGTAAACAAATAATTTTTGTCAGAAATTTAAAACCGCTGACATGTTTCAATTAAAGGGACTGTAAACCACGAATGACGAAAAAAGAAAAGTTCTAAAATACCGTATTTTTTTACAATTACTAGTTGATATTGATTAAAATATCACGACTGGTATATAACATAACTCGAAAAGTTTTTTTTTTATTTAAACTTTATTTTTGTATTGATTTATTTTTACTGGATATGCATACCAGGTAACTACCAGTTAACTAAAAATAAGGCAAGTAGATTGATCAACATCGTCACGTGGTAAACCCAGGAATGCAAATTGTGCATGCGTAGTGATTTTTTTAATATTTTATATATAAAATGATCAATCTACTTGCGTTATTTATAGTGTGTATATCGTTATGTTACCTATTTTCGCGATGTACTTTCAATTTCACATCGCAAAATTGTATTACGGAATATACTGAAAATATGAACTTTTTGCAAGTAGTGTAATATACCAGTTGTGATCTTTTAATCAATATAAACTAATAATTGTAAAAAAATACGGTATTTTAGAACTTTTCTTTTTTCGTCATTCGTGGTTTATGGTTTACAGTCCCTTAAAAAAAGACATTTGTCTTTCGAGGTTTAATGGTTTAATTACTGAATGCATGGTGTTTACGTTGAAATGAGACTCAAAGTCCTTAGCTATCCGTTTTACACCAATCGACTGTATAGGAATAGACAAAGTGACAAATTTAAAACTCCTAATGAAGTGTTTTGAAAGGGTTAATCTCCCTTTATTATATCACAAACATTATGCACATGCTGATTCAAATCTTTGTGAGTTCCGATTAAATTATTTTAATACAATTTACATTTTGTTACTTCTAGAGTGTTCAGAAGAATTTTCTATAGCTATATATGGAAAAATGCTCTCAATCCTGGCATTTCAACAAACCAAGATGATTTTCATTATCAGGGGATATATCATTTCAACAGATATTCTGAGAAAGTTTCATGAAAATTGGACAAAAATATGAGTAGTTCTAAAGTTTTCACAAGGTTTTTCTTAAATCTGACCGTGTGACCTATTTTTTACCAATTCCACCCAGTTATAAACTCAGCCTTGTTATCATAAGGACAACTGGTCAGACCAAATTTGATAAAGATAAGGCAATAAATATGACCTCTAGAGGGTTCACAAGGTAAATGTTGAAGACGCACGAAGGACATCCAACAAAAGACATAATATGAAAATATTGTGCTCAGATATGCTAATAAAAAGTTTTATAAACATGTTCCAGGGTGCAGGATCACGTAACTTTTTGGGGTTCACAATTGAACATTTATGGATGTAAACACAACAATTTTTCTTAAGAATTTCATCTAGTGCACGCAACATGAAATTTTGGCACCGATTTCAGACGTAATTGAGGATTTATTTTTTGATCTAAAGATATCGTTACAAACTGCAAGAAAAACTGTCTTTTATGAACTAAAGATTTTTGCAAATGTATTTTAATAACTTGAGATGTTTGCAAAAATAAAATGTTTACATTCTGTTCAGCCCGTGTGTAAACCCCATGTGAACCCCATTGATCCTGCACCCTGGCAAACTTGTACCCTGATCCTTAATGTAATTGAGACCCTTTGCACAGCAACATAAAATTCTTTTGTTTGTCTCGCTCTGAACAACAAATATGAATCTTGAAAATAGTACCTGAAGAAGGGTCCCATGAATCTGGTTCTGTTTGAGAGTATCACCTGGTTGGCATGGTAACAGGGCCAGTAGGTCACTGAACACACTGGTCACATGATCCTTGTCAACCAATGGCTGTAGAGCTTTGGAAGCCATCTCTCGTGTCTTCAGTACAGGACTAGAATTGCACCTGATTGAGAAAATAGGCTCTATAAGTGATTTTTTTACAATTTCACAGACACAGGTTCTTCGACGTGCGGGACTTACATTCTATGAGACTTAATTCTGAATCTGTATACTTTACACTGGTGTAATGTTTGCTTTGTCAGCTAAAGATTGAATAAAAAAAGAGTAAATTTAAAGTTTTCTCGTGAGATGTTTATTTCAATGAAAAACTCTTCACACTTTTACCATTTACTACTGTTCATTAATATTACAGTTTACTACATAACATTTTAAAGTTAATGTTGTGTTTTGTTTGTGTACCTTATCACAAAGGGAATGAAAGCCCCGAGGTTTAGACTGGTATCAGTTCCCTCCATGGCAGACGGGAACAGTCTGCCAAGCACCATGAGAATGGGAAACAGTCCAGGGTGCAGCTGACTGGTTATGTCTTCTGTTGCCATGGCGATTTCATTGAGCAGGAATTGGTACAGGCTCGGATAATTGTAGAAGAATGTACGACCGGTCTGGCTGAGGAATATTGAACGTTTTAAGATAATTACAGTTGCTGCTTTTTGGAATCAATAAAATAGAAAGAAAAGACATTTTAAATCACATGATCGCATATATTATTCCTTGAATATCTTTAAATTATGAATTTAAGTGACTTTCATAAATGTCTGCATAAACCATAAAACCCAGAAAACACATTAACCCTTTGAGCGCTAGAACCGGATTTTGAAGGCCTTTGCAAACAGTTTGGATCCAGATGAGACGCCACAGAACGTGGCGTCTCATCAGGATCCAAACTGTTTGCTATTCTGATAGTATTCTTTAAAAAAGAATCAAAGAAAATGCTAATTTAACAAATTTAGCAGACAACATTTTAGCAGACAACGAATTTCCCAGCATGCAAAGGGTAAATGGAAAAGATTTACAATATTTAAATTAATATTCCTATTGATGTGCCTAATTTTATTACGTAAAGGCCACACTTGTGTATCCAAAATTTGAATTTATTTTGTAAACAATTTTCTCAGACTTAATTTGCATCATCCTTCGAGTACTGCGTATTGGTGGGTATGACGTATCGATGTTATCCGAAACATGCCAAATATCTGCCCCGTGAACTTCTTAGTTCCAGTGCCGATTGTTAACCAGTTTTTTCCCATGGTATAAATACAAAAATATTCCATAAATGACCTGTGTACGGGTAAGTAAGCTCTCTTTTATAACAAAATACGGTGTTATTTCCAAAATCTTTCACAGTTGCATAAGTTTTGTTAAGGCTTGAGAGGGTATTTCATGAGTTTCGATAGGTATTTTACCGAATGGAAACATCCCATAGTAAAATGACGTCATGACACGATGCTGCACGCCTTAGACGGCGTTTTTTTTTACAAACATGTATATAGGCATGCTGCATCGATTACTATTACTCGCTTACAGGTAAACTTCATAACAGTCAATTGAAATAAAATATTGCTTTTTTCGTGGATATTTTACTTGGGTGTTTCCAATTAATATATTTTTTATTTTCAGTTGCCCACCATCACCAAATTTAAGCTGAAGATAACACAATGTGACATTGTTAAAACTTTATTGACATGAGAGGACTAGCAAGTTATTGTTATGTTGTTGGTATCTTAATCTTTATTCATGTTTCTATTATTCTCTTATTTTTATATATATAATGCACTTATATGTTTTAACTATATACCGGTACATAAAAATATACAAACAAATGTAACAAGAAACTGTCGGAGACGGTTGATGCTTCCCAAAGTGTTTTTTTGTCAGAATATTAAACTATATATTCAGATAAAAGGAAACGTCTTGAGGGGCATAACTTAGGACAAAATAATACGATGGATGGTTTAGCAACTTAAAAATTTCAAAGGGCCATAACTCTCCAAATAAATCATCTAACCAGAACCCATTAATAACATGCGCATCTCCTCAAGGTAGTTATGCTTCCCATAAAGCTTCATTGAATTCCAGTCAGTAGTTGGGGAGAAATAGCCTGGACAAGAATTGCACTATATGTACAGTTTATAGAAAATTTTAAAGGGCCATAACTCTGTGAAAAATCACCCGACCATAACCAGCTGATAATATGCACATCTCCTCTTGGTAGTGAAGCTTCCCATAAAGTTTCATTGAATTCCGATCATTAGTTGCCCAAAAAAATTTGGGGGAGCATAATATAAGGTAAAAGTTTATGTATTGTGTTTAACTAACAATTACTCTTAGCTACTACACCAATGACAGGTCTGAAGTTTATGTAAATCGAAAAGGGACGCTTATCATGATTACACCGATACGCGGTACTCTCCATAACAAACAAAATGGCGTCAGACCGTAAGTAGAACGCATCCTATATCAGAGATGAAATGTCCCATAATATCATAGTGATTCTGAATTTAATCGCAAAAAATGTAAAGCAACAACGATCCTACGTGTTTTATTTGATTTATTACAATTCAAATATTTGTATTTGAAGACAAAGGCTTAATACACCGATCTGGGGTACCACCAGGCTACTACAATTTTCCTGTGAAACAAATTTGCTAGTTTTGTTACCAGTTTTTCCTGGAGAAAGTGGACTCGTCTTTGCTCCTCTTCACTCCAAACACCCGAGTCATCATGGCTGTCAACAGCAGGGTGGCGGAATTACGCACCTACATGAAACTCTGCATTATCAGTTTCTTATACAATGCAATTCAGCAATTACTTCTTAATTTTCTTATGCGCAATATTTTTATGATAAATGATATATATACTTATATTCTACATTAATTTAGTTTGTATTGTACACGCTAGTGTACTTTGTTGTAAAGTATTTTAAATATAACACAATTATATTTTATATGAATGTACGTTGAATGTACGACAATTATATTTATGTACCTATCGAATAGCTGTACATGAAATACTCTGTTTATGAAATTCATAATACTATATGAAAAGCTTTGTTTGTATGTAAATGATATTCTACGTATGTATGTAATATTTTACGGAGTGAATAAAAAATGTGCACTTAAAAGTGAAAAAAAATCAAAAAAATCTCTGGTTTACAGACATCAAATATGAACATTTATGAGAAATTAGCTAGAAAAATCCAGTTTTGTGAACTGACATATAAAGGTACTTTAATACATGATAAGAACCAAACAGTCCATATTATACATTCCGAAAACTGTCAAACATGAATACTGATACTGAATTATTGCCTTTTCCCAAAACAAAAGGGACATACTCATGCTTATTGGCTAGTCAAAATTAAAGGTCTTGGTAAGTGAATGTTCATTAAGATCCTGAACACATATCAGGGGTGTGATTTAAGAACAACCTCAGGGAAGGAAAAATGCATCCCCCCTTACAGTGTTCAACTAAACTCTTTATGTGTATATAGATCCAGCAAATTTAATAATTATTTGCAAAATTATTTTGGCATGATAAGGGTGGAAATCAGCTGAAAGGAGAAACAAGAGCACCGTCGAGCGGATGCCAACGCTCGGCTGCGGGTGCAGTTTTGAATAATTTTTTTTTTTTTTTAAATGACCTTTGACCTTGACCTTGAAGGATGACCTTGACCTTTTACCACTCAAAATGTGCAGCTCCATGAGATACACATGCATGCCAAATATCAAGTTGCTATCTTCAATATTAAAAAAGTTATGGCCAATGTTAAAGTTTTCGGACGACCACGAGGACGACGCGGAAGATGAGAGGGCTATGACAATACCTCAGGTTTTCTTCGAAAACAGCCGAGCTAAAAATCACAGCCCTGCATATGTAACTTTTTATATTCGCATGCAAACATTAACCATAATTTTCTTTGTACAAAACGTGGCATAATCCTGCTATATTGCAGCTTGGTCAGTGACCTCAAATGAAGACCCCTGACTACATGTGTGAAATTTAAGTTGAATACCCAATTGAAAGTAGAAACAGTGATATGGAGATGTTGCGTGTTTACCATAACTAGAGGTCTAGAGTATTACCCAGTAGTGGACACCGACTCGGTGAACAGATTCAATCAAACTACTTGGTGCATAATTGAGCTTAAAAATCTAGTCAATAGCTGTTCAGTTTTATTGGTCATGGCATGACCAACTTACTAGTGGAGACTTGAAGCCTAAATTAAATCAAACTATTTGGTTGATAATTGAGCTAAAAAATCTAGTCAATAGCTGTTCAGTTTTATTGGTCATGGCATGACCAACTTACTAGTGGAGACTGGAAGCCTAAATTAAATCAAACTATTTGGTTTATAATTGAGCTAAAATCTAGTCAATAGCGTTTTATTAAAGTGGTCATAGCCTGACCAACTTACCGTCCAGAGTGGAGACTTGAAGCCAAGTATTGCCACCTTAAGACCGTCAGCCACGTATGGGGCAACATCGTCTTTAAGTCTCGAGTCCTTGTAGAGGGCACGCAAAATGTTCAGGGCATGAACCTTAGAGGAAGAGATAATGAATGACAGAGAATCATTTCTTATTAATTACATGCCAAACAAATTGTTATCTAATGTTACCATATGTATTTCAATAACTTTAAAGAGATATTGTCAGATTTATAAATTTGCATTGAAGTTGTCCGATTTGTTAATTTTTATTGAAGTTTGCAATTTTTTGTGAGCATATTGTGTCAATCATACTGTAACAGTGTAGCGAATAAAGAAAGTCAATGCCATTGTTTAAAACCTATTATTGCAACTAAAACAAATTTTATATAAATTGTTTAAACATGTACATGTATGTCTTACGTAAAGGGAACTGCAGATTTGCGCTTTTAAGGAAATGACTCATAGAAAATTGGTGATAAAGAATACATAATAAAGACAAAATTTATTATTTGTTTACCCTCCTATTTTATTCTCAATAAGCCATACCTTTCCAATGCATGTGTCCATAGTGACAGTTGACTCATCCAATGCCAAGGCCAGTAACTCTTGCATAGTCTGCTTAAAACACTGTCTTCCTGTGGAGGAGGGTTCAGTGGTCACCAGGGCCTACAAAACACAATAATAATGTCTCAAATGGTCTCACAATCATGCATTAAGACTGTCTAAGCATTAACATATTTATGTGTACCTATTAAAACCATGGCAACTAAATGTTTAAAACAAATTAAAGATTATTTTTCTTTCTTTTTTTAGAAAAAAAAAACAGAATGACCTTTGCACAAACTACCGATATGATACTTCAATTTCTAACCTCAAGGGATTTTTTTTTTGCAGCTCTATTGGCATTATATTTTTATTTTATTCAACATTGTATTGCCATTATATCTTGGCTCATGACAGGCAGTTATCACAACACAGACTAGTTTTAAGGCAATTGGTCTTCAAACGTAAATTTATGAAAGTGGCACTTCATAACTTCAGTGTCAGAAAATGCCACTGACATATATTTTCATGAATGAAATACCATACTCGTTGCTAGATAATATGCAACCATATCATCCCAGCCAGCATACAACAGCTCACCCTTTAACACTTATTTACGCATTTTGACGCGTTTGTAGTACCTTAGAAATCAAATTAGATTTAAGACCTTTTTTACTATGTAGTAAAGTTTTAAATGCTTCATTCAACCCTAAGATACTGATGAGTAGCAAACAGCATAAAACCTGAACAGACTGCGAGTTACTCGCAGGTTGTTCTGGTTTTTTGCTGTTTGCATATAGCCGATTTCACTTTTCTTCTGAGTGGGAAAGGGCTTACCTGCACGTAGAATGGCACCCCTGCACTCCTACGCGTGGCGCAAAGTCGCGAGTCAGGGTCACCTGACTTGATGTCGGTGAGAACACTACACAGCCAGGCGCGGGGAAGCTGGTGCAGGCTAGGAATACCACTCCTAGGGAGAAAGGGAATCAAAACTTACCCAATTAGAGCTTCATTCTGGGAAAACTGGGCTAAACGCACTTGAAAAAGTGTTGTCAGATATAAGCCTGTGCAGTCTGCTTTGCAGGGACTTTATGCCGACACTGGATTTTCTTTTAAAAGAGACCTTCTTTAACCAAAAAAATTTCATAAAAGAAGACAGTGTCTGCACAGCGGACTGCACAGGCTAATCTGGGACGGAACTTTATGCACATGCATTAAACCCACTTTTCCCAGAACTCAAAGCTCATTATGAAAGCTGCAGTAATAGAGTACTCAATAATGGATTTAAAAATTACTTTATTTTCAATGTGGACCTTAAAATAAGATACAGCTATTTGTATAATCAAATATCTTTAAATAGCAGGAATGGATAATTTTATTCATTATAAACCAGGCTTGTCACCATAGGATGACATATGCCCCCTTTTTCCACATTTTTCAAAACCTAAACGCAAAATCTAAACGCAAAGTGTGACGGAAAGATGGACAGACAGTGCGATCACTATATGCCCACCTTTAATTTTTGCAAATGTACCACATAAGCACATAAAATTAAACAAGAGGGCCGAGGCCCTAGATCGCTCAACTGGAAATGAGCTTGCCCAATGGCATGATTTGAACAATATTTGTCACATATCAAATATCAAAGNCCCACTGATGGCCATGTTTTTCAATGGACTGGAACCACTTTTGAACTCAACCAACATATCATTAAGACAAACATTTTGACAAAGTTACATGAAGATTGGGCATGAAATGTTACTTCTACAGCGTTTACAAGGTTTTTCTTTTTTTTACCTAGTGACCTAGTTTTTGACCCAGTATGACCTAGTTTCAAACTCGATCAAGGTATCATTGGGACAAATCTTCTGACCAAGTTTCATGAAGATCGGACAAGAAATGTGGCCTCTAGAGTGTTTACAAGGTCTCTATAGCCAAATAAGGAAAACTGCCCCGCCCACTGGCGGCCATGTTTTTCAACGGACCGGAACCACTTTTGAACTCAACCAACATATCATTATGATGAACATTTTGACAACGTTACATGAAGATTGGGCATGAAATATGACTTCTACAGTGTTTACAAGGCTTTTCTTTTTTTTGACCTAGTGACCTAGTTTTTGACCCAAAATGACCCAGTTTCAAACTTGATCGAGATATCATTGGGACAAATCTTCTGACCAAGTTTCATGAAGATCGGACAAGAAATGTGGCCTCTAGAGTGTTTACAAACCAATGTTGACAGACGGATGGACGGAGAGACAACGGACAAAGACCGATCCTAAAAGCTCACCTGAGCAATCAGGTGAGCTAAAAATGATTCTTCCTCATTTTCGCCAAAACCATAAATATTAATAAACCATGTTATCTTTGTTAAACATTAAACAGAACATGTATGTTGATATCTGACATTTCAGATTTGGAACGCATATAAAAAAGCAAAGGACTCTTTGTTTACTAACCTCCAAAGAACTTCGGTGACCTTGACAAAACCAGCATAGGCTAGCTCAAAAGCCCCTCTGTGTCTGGACTCGAGCAAAAGCTGGGTAAAGTAATCCCCGATCAGGATCACCTGGAGAAATTTGAAAATTTTGCATAAAATATGCAAGTAATTAACTTTCAGTGAACATGCATTTCAGATTATTTACTGAACATTCCAATTATGTATCAACCGCATCACAGAAAGATAAAAATTAAGATTCAAAAGCAACCAGCCTTTTACATTTAAAATACGCATTTACACTAACTGAATTTTGTCTTACAAATGTGGCTATTTATGAACTTCATAAAGAATATAAATATATAAGTTGCTAATTTTGTTTTGGTTTATATCTTTAATAAATGGACCATATTTTGTGTGTTTTTTTGTATACTTATAACTTTAAAACCTGTCCTACAATTGTATTAATAGATTCAAGATTAATTTGTCTGTGTGCAAAGGAAAACATGCCCTTTGCTATATTTCATTACTTTAATACTGATCACACTCACGATCCTCAATAAAAGCACTACTTGCACATCGGGTCAGTGTGTATGGTACAGTACTAAGTGAAATAAAGTAAATGATGTTTTCTAGATACTGAACCACATAGGACCGCTAACAAATCTATACAAAAAAACTGTTCATTGTATGCCTATAGAAAGGACCCTTACTCTGTCATTTTCACAGCTGAAATAAGGTGAATTGCTCTAGTAAAACAGAGACTCTTTTCCAGTTTTAATGTAAAAAAATCATCACTAAAGCTTTATACAAAAACTAATAAGGACAATCATTTTATCTGTATAGTAAGTGTTGCCAAAAGAAGTACTGTAATTCGGAATTTGGAAGTATTAGGAAATTATTGAAAATTACCCTTACAAAAGAAATTGATGCAAAAATCCCTTCATCCCAGGACTGAAAGTTGTTTCCCTCGAAATTGTTTCATATCTTTTTTTTGCCCAAAATAACAGCCTCTTACAGGCTGTTTCCGAATTTAAAAAAAAAATCCAAATAATTTCCCATTAAAGGTTCCAAACTTTTCCAAATAAACTCAATAATTGGTTTTATTGAGTCTATTAAACAGCAATATAATTCCATAGCACTTTATAATATAAATTAAATAATGCAGTTAAACATGCACTTATAAACAATTGGAATACTGTTATTTATAATCATATTAATAATGTTTCATTTTCCCAATAATGGTTTATCGCCCTATTTTTCCCAATCCAAACTTCAAGGCACAGGCTGTAAAATATAAAGCAAAAAAATCACTGCCTATACCTGTGATGGGTCCAGCAAAGCCTCCATACGACTGTCCAGTGTGGCCAGAGAGCTGGTGAGCTGACCGAGGGTCAGTGAGATCTCCTTGATGGTCCGCCAGCAGCAGACGATAAGGTACTCGGGCATGTGAGTGACCATCGCGTGGCTGCGGTTGATGCTGGCTGCATCTACCTAATTAATTGATCATTTTAAATTTAATTTCCTTAAGGATCTTTCTAACAGATGTGAAAGTTTTTATGATGCATACACTCGTTGAACACTTTTAGAATTTTTAGAACCTTAGTCTCTCGTAAATCTTTTAGTGGTTTTCTACATATATATAATGATTTTGTTCTGCTTTACGGTGTTTGTGTGTACAAAAGTGAGATGTTAATAAACTATTCTGTCTGTCTGTGCGTCTACCTTGTGGCTTGCCGGTCTGCCGTCAGCAGGACTATCGTTGTCGTGAATTGAAGGATCAGTCACGTCTCCTCCATCCATGTTACCACCTGTTTCGTCTAGAAATATTGGACAGTGTGGTAAGTAATAAGACGAACAGTTTGAACTTGGTTTAAAAAACTTTTAAGTAGTACATCAGCCGACAATGTTCAATATGTTTAAGATAAGTTGCTCATACAGTAAAAAATCCAAAATTGCACTCATGTTATTCAAATAATAGTACATTCCCTTAAAGTGCGAACAAATCAATTCAATGTTAATTCCAAAACTCATGCAAGAACTACATTTCACCTGATATAGCCTCCAAATTGCCTTCAGGTGAAGAGTTACACACAACAGGGGAGACAACAGTGGAAATGTTGAGACACAAGGCCAGGAAGTGGGACAGAAGCTTCCTCCAACTGGGGAACTCTTCAGAGTCTATACTCCTGTAGAGAAATATTACACAACCTCATACATAGGTTCTTAGAAGGGTACATGTGCACTATGGCAAGAGTAGAAAGATAAACACAATTTTTAAAATGAGCTAGCATACAAGGAAAGACTCAAATTGCATAAATGTCATACACTATAGGATTTTCAACCAGGCTTACATGTTAGCTCTGACAACCATGGTTCACAGTATACATGTATTATTTTGCAAACATTTCCAAAAACAATGGCCACATTGCCAATCCAATCCCATCATCAAGACAATATTTACCTGAAGTTGATCCTGTCCAGACAATATCGGATACACATCAGTGTCGGGTAGAGGGGCTTGTTGGCTGCAGCCACCGCCAGACTTGTCCGTGCTATCACGTACTGTTCCTCCAGGCTGGCCATGAGGATCACCAAGAGGAGGTAACTCCCATCAAGCTTACAGGAAGACAGAGCATGCTGGAAGAGTTCACTCCCTTGAGTAAAATTTTCATTAATTAGATTTTCATTGTTTTTAAACATTTCTGTAGTGTCTATCGATGAGCTTTTGGTTATAAACTGGTTAAATGGATTTGAAATTGTGCAGTCCACACTTGCAGCCTGGGATTGTTTGAGGTTGCGTATGTGTTGCATGAGGATGTCCCGTGAATAAGGCTGATGCGTGAACACTTGGAAGAGATAGGTAGCGGTGGCGCTGTCCTGGGGCCGCGCGCTCTGCGAGAGGTCAAGGGCTATTGTGAACAGCTGTGAGAGAAGGTCACTGGTCTGAAACAATAGAGTTGCAACAGGAGTTCTAGGCTTCAATACACAAAGTTTTTACACTGGTCATATTTAAGGTAGAGTAGCCCTATCATACCTAATATAAATCTTTATTATGTATACACAAATATAACTGTATTTTCTCTCTTCTTTTATACAAAAGGAAGTTTGAGTTATGATCAATGACTTAGAACAGTCATGCACAGGCTAATCTGGGACGACACTTTACGCACATGCATTAAACACCTTTTTCACAGAGCGCGGCCCATTTTATTTCAATCCAAAGCTATTTATCATATTGTAGCCTACCATGTGCTGCTCTAATGCAGGTATTGCAGAGAGAGCATTCAATATCCTGACAGCCTCCCGCTTGTTGTCCTCGAACGTGTCTGTCAGGCAGTGTAGTAACGTGTGAAGGTCACACTCCAGAATGACATCACACAACAGGAACAGCTCTGAAGTGCAGCATTCTACAGTTAGAAGCAAGGATTTTATTACCATACAATTCCTTAACAAGAGTGTCATTGTCACAAATAAATGCCCTTCAACAGAGTATTGTTTTAGGCAAAGATTAGGCAAAAGGAAAATTGATTTCTTCTATGCGACTTTTAACTATGAATTGTGACATTGACCTTTCACCTTGTAGCCGTTTTTTTGTGCAAGACACTTAGCTTCCTCATTATCATTTTTGCCAGGTCATTGTGAAAAGAAGTCTTATCCCACCACACAAACACTCCCCCCCCCCCCCCC